>APFE031748558.1:134283-189358 GCA_000404065.3 Pinus taeda
TTTATTTGATTTATTATTATTTTTTTAAAGAAAACGAAAATCTTTACAAATCAAGTTGGAGACGAAGGAAAACCCTTCCTAATCATCTTCAAATCAACATTGTCTTGTAAGATTTTAACAAATTCTTCTTTTCTCAATGGCTTATGGTAGATTCTCAATCGATGACCATTTACAAGGAATGTCACTCTTTCTTCATCAATCATTTTGATCCTGACTGCACCATTATCAAAGACGGTTTCAATCTCATAAGGCCCAAGCCAATGAGTTTGAAATTTTCCTTGAAAATATTTAAACTTTGAGTGAAAAAGTAATGCCCAATCTCCTAGTTGAAATTTTCTTTGTTTTATGTACTTGTCATGCCACCTGGATCTTTATTTTTTAATATGTTGGTTCCTTGAATAGCATCTTGTCTTATATCATCTAGTTCTTCAGCTGCTCCATTGTTTATTTCTGTTCTTTAGCTAGATCAAGACCTAATTTAACTGATGTCTGGAAGGTATTTATCTAGAACTCAATAGGAAATAAGACATTCTTCCCATAAACAAGTTCATACCGAGTATGTCATGTAGTGTTTCTCCATGTGATATGGTATGCCCATAAAGCCTCTGGAAGATTTTATGCCCAGTCTCTTTTATGCAAATGCACATTTTTGGTCAGAATTGCTTCAAAAAATTTATTAGTGGACTCCAATTATCCATTTTCTTGTGGATGATATGCAGTGTATTTTCTATGTTTTGTTTTATATTCCTCCATTATCTTCTGTACCAATTTGGATGTGAATTTAGTACCTTTATCTGTCACAATTTTCCTTGGGACACAAAAATGATTAAAGATATCCTCAAAAAGAAATGAAACTATAACATTTTCAATTGCAAAATAAAGTGCTTTAGCTTCTACCCATTTTGTACTCTGGAAAATTTGAACGTGGAAATTTAGTTCAAAAATTGTACTCTGCACACACGTGGGTTGGACATATGAACTGTGTATAGAAAATCCCTATAGGCGACTGTGTGAATACCGAACTCATGTGTGCACAAATTCAAAATTTGGAACATGGTTTTAATGATTCGAAACACCTTTTTTTTTTGTCAGAATGACAATTACTCAACGTGAAAGAGAGCATAGTGTGATTGATAACAAAGTAATGGAAGATACAAATGCATTATATGCCTTATGAGGATGCAGATTACTGAAATTTTTCAAAATGTCGAATATGAAGGAAAATACTAGGTTGCTTGAGATGTTCTTATTTCAGACCATGATCATTTTGAACAGGAGAAGAACCATCTTTTGGAAGTTTTTGAAAAGAATGGATATAGAAGACACCAAGGAATCAAAGCTTTCAAGAAGGTTGAGAATCCTAAAAATAAGCAACCTATGCATGAGTATGCTGGTAAGGTCCATCTCCCATACATATTAGGCACCACTGATAAAATCTCTTATATATTATAAAAGAACAATATAAAAACCATCGTTAAACCTATGAGCACAATTAGCAGATGTCTAAAATCTGTAAAAGATCCCATTGATCCAAAATGCCACAAATGGGTTTATTTGGTTCCTTGCTCTTGTGGCAAAACCTACATTGGTGAGAATGGTCGATCTATCTTAACTAGGATTCAAGAACATGCAGCTGACATCAAACATAACCATTCCAAAACCTCAGCTTTGGCCAAGCACCCAAGTAAAACCAGTCATCATATATGTATTGAAAACTCTTGTGTTGTGGCCAAAATTGATCATTATCACCATAGGAAATTCAGAGAAGCCATCGAAATAGGTAAACACCCTGATAACCTTAACTGCGATGATGGCTGGAATATTAGTGATAATTGGATTCCTATTTTAACCTCTGATTCTACATTTTCATAGATTACTCCCTACCCTCTCTTCACTCTACTTGGCCTCCATGGTATTCCCTGTCAGCATACCGACCCTAGAATCATTATAACATTTTAGTAAAATAATCAAGTATATAATAATCAAGAATAAATAAATAAAATTTCATAATTTCCATTTCTATACATTTAAACCCCCCCCAAAAAAAACAAAAAAATAAAATTAAAATAATAACTTTAAATTAATTAATAAACAGATATGAATAAGAATCAATTTATTATAAATCATAATAATACAATAAAGTTTAGTTTTAAACAAATTAAACAAGTAATAATTTTATTCACTAAAATCTTTTAGTTCATTCTAGTGATTAATTAATAATAAAAGTAGGTCATTATATCATTATTAGTTACTAGTTATTAATCATTATAAATTTTTCTTTTAATCATTTAAGCATACTATAAATAAAAATGAAAAATACTACTCATACAATTTATAACCTTATTATAAGACCCACCATTATACTCATCTTGATCATATAATTAATAAGATTAATCAGTTCTACAAAAATTTTAGTGAGTTTATTTATTAATAGTTACTTTCTATTAGTAATGTAACCATAGTACATTTCTCAATTTTTTTTAATAATTAGTAGAGTAGCCATTGACTTAATAATTAATAAACTTTAACTAAAATAATTATTAACAGATCTAACAATAATAAAATTAGAATATAATATATAAATTATAACTAAACTGTATTATAACATTATCATACCCGTCAACGATCATTCATTCCCATTCCCACACTAGCCCTATTTATTACCCTAGTGGGTTCTAACTTATCCTCTCGTGGATATAATCCTAATGATGAACCACAGAGGTTGGTTCGAAACATCGATTACAACAAATATGATTGCAATGACTCCAAAAGATAACACCACAAATGTTAATCCACTACTGGGATCCAGAATCAAATGCTTTTTTATTGACCATATGCCTATGAGGATCAAAAGCGAGGATATATGTTTCATCACAGGTCTTTCACAAAGAGGAGAGAGGGTCAACTCAATAGGAAGAACTAGAGGTTAGTGTGGAAGACTACATACGCATCGGCTGTCCAGAAACACTGAGAAGATTGGAACCTAGATTCCAATCAAACATGTAGAGAGTCTAGCCCTAAGAATCTTTCTTTTTATCATTTCCAGAGTAAATGGTTCAACTTCTCTACAGCAGGCCTCTCATGTTTCAATGAGTCTTGCAATGGAGTGCCTCATGATAGTTTTTTCTTGGTGTACATCCCTGTTAGTCAATATGAAAAAACAACTTACCTCCATCCAAAAGGGTCAGAAAAAGAAATTTGGATATGGAACCATCTTATGTTCCTTCTTCTTTGAGAGAGTACCAAGGCTTTGACCCAAGGTATTATCCATTATCAACAACCTAAGGGATCCACGAATGGGCATATGGGTTGATCTAATGAAGAGACTAGGGGGCGATGAGGTCCCTAGAAATACTTTTGATGATGAGTTCTTCCTCTAATGGGAAAAACAAGTCATAGAGGTTGAGGAATACCCCAATGATGGCATGGACTTTAGAGGACATCTAGATATGGTGTTGCCACTGGATGCATGGTGGAGAGCCATAGGTATAAATGTTTTTAATCTTTTTGACTTTAGGAATTTTTAGATTTTAAATATAAATGAACTGAAAATATTTTTGATGAGACAAATACATACAAAATTATGGATCATGACACACAATTTGGACCAGTAAGACCTGAGGGTATACCTCGACACAAGTGTAATGGAAGAGATGTAGAAGGAGCCGCATCAGAGACTGAGAGGACCCTCCATGCTGTCTAGAGAAACTTGGTGAGGTTGACTCACCAAGTATCTATGGTGGCTATAGAAGACCTTCTAGAGGAGAAACTCACCAGGTATCTATGGTGGCTATAGAAGACCTTCTAGAGGAGATGCAAATATGCGTGGTAGGAGTGCCATGTGACTGGGCACAATTATTTCGATAGGTGGAAAATGCCATCATTTTCTTCCATGCTGCTCACCCTGAGTAGGACCCCTAGATGGATGACCAGATCTTTTTTTATTAGACATGATTATGGGCATAAGCCCTAATTTTGTTGGACATTTTTTTGTCCCAATTTTGCATATTATTTTAAATATAAAAATCTATCTATGTACAGACAATTTATCATGATGATCATATATATACAGATGATACATTGATTATTTTTTTATTTTTTAAAGTGATGAATGATTTATGTGTCAATGTAATTCTTGATTAGCGATAGAATGTGCAAATGAATTGTCTAATCATGGAATATGAATAAATGTGATATAAGCAAATGATGTCTGTAATAAACAAACTCTCAAAAATTGGCAATATAAATAAGGATCTCTCACATGATAGATGTTATTTAATTGAGATACCATTGTGAATCCAAGTAAACTACTAACGAATCAATACCAAGAGATATTGCCTCATAGAGTAAATTATTAACAATAGTATATTTGGTGACATTATTTGAAGTGAGATCGATACATACGCCTCTTGAAGCCAACAATCGACCAGATGGATAATAAATCACCCAAGCCGCAGAAGTAAGATTCCAAGTTTGTCTACTAGCACCATCGACAAATCCTAGATATATCAAATCACCCATCAAAACTTGCCAAAGAAGATAAAAAATATTGACATCAACATGAAACCTATAGATAGATATGCACAATTATACAATATTTACAACCAAGCAAATGCTAGGCCAAAGCCTAAGAAAAATACTTTTTAAGATAGAGCCCATTTCTGGGCTCTGCCAACTCGTTTCCCTCAAAATCAATCAACTCATAAGCTCCCTTTTTCAAAACCTTTTTGACAATGAAGGGACCGTACCACATAGATTTAAACTTTCCTGCCACCAAGGTATCTTTGTCTTTTTCATAGACCAAGACAAGGTCGCCTTCAGAGAAAACTCTAAGACGGATAGCCTTATCATATTGAGTTTTCACTCTCTTTTTATGAGCCTCATTGATTATGGCTACATCTCGACGCTGCTCATCGAGATGTTCCAAATGAACGTGGCATTCTTCGATACTAAAAGTATCTAGATGAAGTTCAACAACTAAGGGAAGGAATTTCACATTCCATAGGAAAAGTTGTTGCCAACCCATAAATTAGTTGAAAAGGAGTAAAACCAATGGCAGTATTGACTAACATTCGGTATGCCCAAAGTATCGGACATAACATAATGTGCCAATTGGATCAAGCTTTATTAATTGTCCTTTTTAGGATGATTTTTAGGGATTTATTCATAGCTTCAACCTGCCCATTGGCCTGAGGATGATATAGAGATGAATGCTCCTGCGTAAAACCCAACTTAAGAGCCAATGCAGACATCATCTGATTTTGCAAATGACTGCAATGGTCAGTGACAATCTCTTTAGGAATACCAAATCGGGAGATGACTTGATTGTAGGAAACAAGGTTGTTGTTTCACAATCATTCTTGAAAGTAGGCATAGCCTCGACCCACTTAATAAAGTAGTCTACAACTATGATGATATACTTGTGACTTCTTGTTGAAGTCAGATTGAAAGTAGTAAAATCAATACTCCACTTCGTGAAAGGACCGACAATGATCACAGGGAAGAGCGGAGTTGGATGCATGCACATCTTCTGAGTATAAATTTGACAAGGGTGGCATCCCTTGACTACTTCAATATAATCCTTGAAGATTGAAGGCCAAAAGTAGCCTGCACAAAAAAAAATTTGGGCTATTGCAAGCCCAGATAGACGACCACCACAAGCTCCACTGTGGAAATCATTAAGCACAAAATCAACTTCTTCTAAGGTTAAACAACATCTAAGGATTGAATCAACCCCACGATGATATAAAGTGTCACCTATAATAATATATCTTTTAGCAATGTGATGTAATTTTCTAAGTTCATCCTTCAAAAAATTGAGCGGAAACTTCAAAGTCTGGAGATATATAATAATATATCCATACCAAGGATCTTGCAAAGAAATAAGAAAAATATGTTCATCAAGAAAAGATTCATCATAAACTATTTCTTCCTCGCAAGGAAACTCTTAGATCAATTCTACAAATACTAAGGATTTCTTAGACTTAGCCAACATGAATTCATGATCAAATTCTTGTAAAATGACAATCTATCTATTGTATTTCCCCCCAATCACTCGCTTACTAAGAAAAAATTCAAATGGATTGACGGTTGTTAAGATGAAAGTTTTTCGAAGCAGAATATAATGTCTATGTCACTGGACAGCATGGACCAGAACCATACCAATAGTTGATTCTGCTGCAACGAGTCATAAAAGGAAGTCTCTCTGATAATCAGTTGGACTCAATGAGGGAGAAAAGGTTAATGCTTTTTGAAAAGAATCAAATGAGAATCTCACAAAATCATCCCATAGAAATGAGACCCCTTTCTTTAGAAATCTCATAAATCCTTTAGTAATCTCGGCATAATTAACTGTAAATCTCCTTAAGAAATTGTCTTTTCCTTGAAGACTTTGAAGTTGACGAATAGAGGATGGGGAAGGCAACTAAAGTATTGCCTAAACCTTGAATGGATCTACACAAATCCCTTTAGTAGACATGATGAATCCCAACAACTGATAAGATGTGACGAGGAAAACACACTTATTTGGATTCAACCGTATTTTATAAAAATGTCATCGTTCAAAAATAAATCAAAGATGTTTAGGATGATCTATTCTCTTTCAAGAACGAGCAGCTAAATCATCCAAGTAAGCTTCAATAACATGTTTGATATCATGATAAGAATATGAGATGGTCGGCTGAAATGTAGCTCCAGCTTTTTTAAGGCTAAAAGGAATATTTTTATATGCAAATGTACCCTAGGGGAAAGTAAAAGTTGTCTTATGTTGATCTTCTGGACGAATAATGATTTGATTATAACTAGAAAAGATGTCCATAAACGAGAAAATTTCATTACCCGCACATTCATCGATAATCTAATCAATAAAGGGTGTGGGGTAATTATCCTTAGGACAAGCATTATTTAAGTCCCTAAATTCAATTCATACATGGATCGTTCCTTTCTTCTTATCTACCAGGACTGAATTTGAGAGCCACTCAGTTAAAGGAACGAGGTATATGAAACCTACCTTAAGCAACGTTTCAATCTCAACTTTGATAGTCGTTACTTTTCTAGGGTATACTGGTTGAAGCTTCTGGCGAATAGGTTTTGCATTTTCATATGTCTTGATATCATGTTGGACTATAGATGGATCTATCCCAGGCATTTCCTCATAAGACCAAGCAAACATGTCTCGAAACTCTTTAAAGAGATCGATATAAGTTTGAATTTCTTCAGGGGAACAATCAACTCCAATGACGAAATTTTCGATAACATTTGGATTCCTAGAGATGTTCACTGGAAAAATTTGTGAAATGATAGACATGTTACCCTCGACCGAAAATTGTGCTAGAGCCAAATAATTTAAAGCTGCGTGAACATCACTAGTAGATGAAGAACTGGACAAGCTTGATTATACCTCTTGCAAATCAGGGAGGAAATATGACCGATGATGCAAATCATCCCACGTTCTCTCAATACCCGTAATTACTTCTAGAATTGCCTCTTCAGATGGAAAAATAGTATCTAAGAAATCCACAACAGAAGTTGAATCTAGAGTCCAGGCCAGAGCCACATCCCCATCCCTATCCAGTTCCTCTAGTGAAAAAGGAGTAAGATCGGAGTCTGCAGTGTTAACAATAGACTGATAAGCAATTTTAGCTGCAGACATAGGAAATGCCATTCCACCCACCTACCCCTCTTCTAATGTGGTGGTAGAAGAGGGTAAGGGCCAAGGATCCGAAAAATAACTAGTTCTAAAGAACTCTCTTCGAGAAGGTTCCTTGGAGGATGAGATAGCATTAATTCTAGCGATAGGAGTAGGAAAACCAAAGGTACCCATTAAGGAAGAGTACATTCCAACTCCTAGATTCTCTATAGGCTACTTCAGATTGTTCACTAACGGAATAGTAGATTCAAAATATGCATTGGATTCACGTAGAGAATAATCCATATGATAAACCATTACAATTCTCCCTTCATGAGGAAAACAGAGGATGTAGAATAACGATGATACAATAGCATCCATCTTGTAAAGGATATTGTAATCCAAATTTGCATCAACTATTTCTACTTCAATATTTACAACCTTACCCCAAACATAGACAAGAAAGGTTGGAATAATCCCATGTGGTCTATGAGAATGACCATCAAATGTTGTTAATAGAGTAGGTGAAGGAACAGCCTAAGATGATCCAATAGCCTTCCAACATGATATAGACATTACGCATGTGGAAGCTCCCTCGTCAACTGCGGTTTGAAAGATATTGGTCTTTCGATATGTATACTTGATTTGAAAATCCATTTGATGTGGAAGTCTCTTCTTGATGCTCAACATGTCGAACGTAAGAACAAGAGAGTTTTTTGGATCAACTGCTCCAATTGCAGTGAGTAATGCACTCCTTTGTGCTGGGAACGACTAGAGTACCTCTAACACCAACATGGCACAAGGACTCTAAGCCAGATCTTCTACAATAAATTAGTTTTGAGTTGCCTTAGCATTGGGGTTAATTCCCGAATGTTTTTTCGAACCTTTTTTCATTCAAGGTATAGAATCAACTATGGGCCTCTCGATATGGAGTGGCTCTGAAACATCAGGAGTAGACTTAGACTTAGATAATTTTGATTCACGATAATCACATGATCATGTAGCAATGTCAATATTTGAACTCATCATATAAACATTTGACATATTTTTCCCTTCTTGATTGCCCCTAGCGGGCGTACAAGTACTAGAATTCGCACCAAAAAACAACCACTGACGTTGGGGAAAAGGATTAGTTAGCTCATCCTGGGAGCTAGAAGACCCTTGCTACACCAACAAGTGTTGAGTGTCTTGAATCTTTGGGAAAAGATGAGTCAAATGGTCATCATTGCATAACTTGCATGGAAACTTTACTGTCTTCTTAGACTGTTTTTCACCCCCTCCAACATCATTGTCGAGCTTATTTGCCTTACCCTTCCCATCCTGATTCTTTTTCCTACCATGTCCTTTCTTATTCCCATCGGATTGTTGGTTTCCTTTGGGGTTATAAGTTTGAACGACATTTATAGATGAAGGTTGAGAAGGCATGGGCACTGATGGCGATGCCTACAGAGAAAAAGCAGTTTGTAAAGACAACTGTTGCAATTGATTTATCATGTTAGCTATGCTATGATCAATTGATCTGACTAGCCCATTGACATGGGGACTTGGATTTATCTTGGCTAGATCCACCTTAGATCTAGGGGCATTAGGAAAAAAAATTTAAAGAACCCTAGATTGACAATATATGAGTTATAGTTGCAGGGCTCTAAAAATAGCCCGTTCTTCGGTGAATACACCAGAGAGCGATACATCCTTAGAAATTTTAGGCTGCAAATATTTCAGAAACCATTCAAGAAGGAATTCTTGCGAAATATCGTCTTTAATGAGCCTCTTCCTTCTCTTCCATTCCTAGATATGATCAAAAATGTGGGTTGCCTGGTCTTGTTGGAAATTAGCTAAGAGCTCAATTCCAACATCATAATGAACAAACAACTGAAAATGATTTTAAAATATGGCATCCAAGTAACCAAACAAAGCAAAGGTGCCCCTTGGGAGTTCAATGCACCATTTAGCCACATTCCGAGTTAGGGTGCATTGAAAAAATCTCAACCTGATTGAATCATCTATCAGGGAGTTTGTCGAACACCATAAGTGGAAAGTGGTTATATAGTCGCCTGGATCTTCATTAGTCTTTCCTTTGAATTTGGTTATGTGCGATGGAATTTCAGTTGGAACCAGAGGCCAGGCCAAGTTGTGTCAGATAAGATCATTAGCCAATTTTGATAAATCTAGAAAGTTTAAAGTTTCCAGGATAGGTAAGCAGGGAGGACCTTGAGGATTCCACCTGGTCTAAGCAGAATTTCCAACATTATGGAAAGAATACCCTGGATTTGTGAAGCACCAGCTTGCCTGAAGTAATTCGTATAAAAACTTGAACCATAAGGAAAACCTTATGGCCCAGAAAAAACCAGAGTTTGTCCAACTCCTGTTGAAAAATTTCCATATCGAGTGAAATTTCACCCTAGAGAGGTGTCGAATGGAGCAGAGAGCCCTTGGTAAAGGTTCCATGCATTAGCATAGGGAGAAAAAGTCTAGAATGAACTCGCGGAGGAATACATCATATTTCCCTGTTGGACAAAAGAGAATTGATTCCTAGCTCCAAGTCCACTAATAGTTGGGTTAGTCCATCCTTGGAAAGGATTGTAACATTGCTTGTAGAGGGAAAAGGTATTGATCCTAAAGATGGGTTAGAATGTGGTATATGACCACTCCCAAAAGGGACCCTAAGGAAAACCCTGGAAAGAAGCTAACAAAATTTCCATGGAAGTCATAGACATGGAAGAAACTAATGGAAAACTTAATGGAACCGAAGGAATTGCACTAGTATGCATTCAAAAGGAAAAGAACCAGTGCCAGAGGAAAAAACTTGGGTGAACCCTCTCGAAGATGGAATGGAGGTAGAGCAAAAAATTGCATTGATAGGAGTGATTGAAGGTATAGAAATTATACCTCCTCCTTGTACTTATAAATGAGTTTGTACACTAGTAGCACTCATAGTTGAAGCCATGCTCCTAGCAGTGGCCATCGATAGAAAATATCGAAATAGACTAGAGCTCGAAGTATTGTGAGTCGGAGTCCCGACGTTGGGACACTAATTTGTCATTATTATTATCACTTTCTAACGTCTATTTAATCCATTTCTACCATTGTTTATCACATCACTTATCATATAATTCCATTTTATAATTATTTATGCTCTCATGGATAAATATTATTTCTTCTCCTTTATTTTTAATAAGTTGATGATTATTATGCATGATTTTACCAATGATGGTTTATTATTGAATTTGTTGTAATATCATTCACAATTTTAGCCTCCAAGATCTTTTCCAGATTGCAAATATGATTTCCAACTCATAATCAAATATTCCAACTCAGAAATTCATTGGAATAAGAAGCAACAATTTTTCATTGGACAATTCAGACAAATTTAGGAGAATATTGAAAATCTGAGGCATGGGTTTTGTGCAGAATGGACCAAATTAGTTTTTTGATGAGAAATTTTCCAAAATTCAGTTTGGATTGAGAGAAATGAAAGGTTCTTCAAAGGTGATTTTCTCGGATTTGTTGTTGCGGCCGTTTTCCAAATTCTTCCAATTGCAATACCAAATTCGACTTGTTCCTGTTGAATGTTGTTGAAAGATATTTCAGATCTGAGCTTGTTTATTAAGATTATTTAATCAATCCAAAATTTTAATGAAAATCATTTTGTAATCAACTTTGTTGTAACTTCCCTTTGCTCTTTTTGTATTTAAATGAAAATAGAGATCAAAGAGAAGAGAATAATTGAGGGGGATAATTGGGAGATAATGAGGAGAGAGGAGATGTAAAATTATTAGATAGGATGTAGAAGAAGAGATAAGAGATGAGAGATGGGAGATGAACAATTGTTGAATTTGAGGAAGATCTAAAAGCTTCATTATGTTGTAACTATTTCTCTCATATATTTTAATGAAAGAAGTTATCCATTGAGTTTTACATCTGTTATTTGTAATCTTATCTGAGTTATTTTTCAAGGCGGAACTGAGTCTTGGGAAGTTGGGCCCACTACTTTGGACAAGGTGATGCCTTGAACATGTAAATCACTGTAGTTATGTGTTTGTTTATTAGAATTTCAATTGTCATTCCTTGAAGTAAGCTTCCTTTCTTTTAAGTAATTTGTTATTTGCTACATTTTCAAGATTTGTCATTTCATCCAATTTCTAGATTTCATGTAATTTATTGTTGTATATTAGCATTTGAATTATGTTGGGTGCAATAGATTAAATTTCCAATTCAGCAATGTGTGGTTTAATTTAGCAATGATTCAAGTTGTGTGATTAGAATAATTACTTTTCATGTCATTTACTTTCTTCTTTTTAATTTTAGTTTTATTATTCAAGTCTTACATTTTATCTCTTGTTGAATGAGCTTGACAGTATAGAATACAATCATATAGAACTAGTGTTAGTTATTGGTATTGTTAGTTGTTTTATTTATTTATTAAGAAATTGATTTTACTAAACATTGTGGTGTCGTTATCAGGGAGATAGTCAAATTTCACTACCACACTAATATCTAGTTGTAGATGCATACCTGACTTCGTGAGAGCTGGATATTAAATACGGAGGGTAAGAACCTACGTGTGCAGCCCACGGAACCAGTGATGGGTCTAGCCTCAATAGTCAGGCTTAGGTCATATAGCATGCATTGATAGAAGTAGGAATTTTAGAGTTAGAATTTTGAAAAGAAAAAACTCTCATGATTCCACTCAAGTGGTGATGTAAGCACCACCCATTCCACTAACCAATTGACAGGAAAATTTGAAGGAGGAGCCTCAAAGCTACACATGAAGAACATATTCTATTATTGTAAGAAATGGCTCACATTTCTACTTTCAAATTCCATATCAAAAATCTTGGAGGAGTGGCACAAATGCACATAATTCCCCCATATTCTCTACCAAATTTTCATGGTTTGGCAAATGAAGATCCAGATACATTCTTATTTGATTTTTAAGTACTTTGTAGAGGATATCATTATTGTACTAATGATCAAAGGTTGAAAGTGTTTCCTCTTACTCTAAAAGGAGCAGCTCTCTGATGGTTCATGAGCCTTAGTGGGAACTGCATTCAAACATGGGAAGACATGAATAATGTATTCTTGAAGAAGTACCAAGACTATTGCAAGGTCAGTGAAGATATTTTTGGTATGATACAAGGGAAAGATGAAATCTTGAAGGAATATGTAGAGTAAGTGCAATACAACCTTCAAAAATCAAAACATAAGCATTTGGCAAAAGACGCATTGAAAACACCCCTACTCAACAGAATCAAAGATGAATTTTTAGAACTCTTAAATCTAATGAGAAAAGGTGATGTTTTTCAGTTATCATATGATGATGTTTGTAAATTATGCATAAGGTATTTAAGAGGAATCTCCAACGCTGGTAAGAATTCTAGAGAAGTTTCTTCTTTGTTTTCCAAATCTACTACAATAACAGGAGACATAAGAGTTGAAATCAATGTTTTATTTGAAAATTTTAAATATGATTTTATTAGCTAAGTCACAATTGGATGTTTTGTAGGTTCAAAAAAATGAAGAAATTGAAGAAGTGTTTTTCCCTCATTTCCAAAAGGAGCATCCCATAGATAGTCACCCTTCCTTATCTAGGGTGGAAGTAGCATATCAAAGAGATGGGGTGTTGGCATTATGACTCAGGTTTGGCACTGTGACACAGTTGTTGTCCTTAATGGCAACTCACTCAGATGGCAGATCATAGTTCAGGCTCTTAGAATGAAGGAAAAAGATATCTACGCAGTTTCCACATAACCAAGTCGTGTATACACACAGGATCGCCAATCAAAAATTACATATGCATATGCACGCACTTTCATGCACGAAAAAGTGCATACATGTGGGAAAACTTAGTTTTAGTCCATGGTATTTGCTCATTGGTATTTGAACCTATATGTTTGGACCATGGTATCTCGTCCGAAGTGTTGAACCCAAGTATCTGGACCCAGGTATTGGCTCTAAGTGGTTTTGGACCATGGTATTAAGTAAGGCCTAAGACTATAAAAGGGGAAGGAGATCATTAGGCAAAGACACTCACTCAAGGATTGAATATCTTATGAAGAGCAAGATCTAGAATACTGGTCATTGGGTTATGGTGCATAGCTGGATCTAAGCCAAGGAGGAACTTGAGTGCTAGAAAAAGGATAAGTTCTATTGATGGGTCAAGATCTTAAGGCTTGAATAGTAGTATCTTTGTGTGATTTTGATCTGTTATATTTGGCGCATGACTTGATCTATAAATCTGATAATCTGGGTATAACTGATGTATGAATAATTGAAAAGGATAAATTATCTTTTATAGATCTGTACGCAGGTTCGGAACAGAAAAGGCGCATATGCATGCTAGTTCGGTAATTTAAAACAGCGTATACGCTGGTTTGCGTTAATACAAAAGCGTATGCACATAGGTTCTTCATATTGAAGTAGTGTATGTCTCATAAAATATGTTTTAGCTACTTATGTTTATTGTTGCATTGGTGTCTGGTTACTGTTACTGTATTCTGGGTTCAGCATTCAGAGAAGTGATTGATTGATTCAGTTTTGGTTGGTGCAAAGGGGTTTGGTTGATGCAGATACATTTGATGTTTGATTGTTTTTATTTATGAATCCAGTCTGAAAATTTATGAAACATGGTCCCTGGAAGAAAAGAGAAGGTTATAGCCTTCTGTAGGTCAAAACCTACGTACTATTACATCAACTAGTACAAAAACTAAGGAGGTTGTAGCTCCCTTCCAGGACAAGCTGGAGAACAAGAGAAGGTTGTAGCATTCTGCAGGTAGAAGCCTGCGTACTGGTATTAGACTGCACCAATATAGAAATATTGTAAAAAGAAGTTTCTTATTAACAAGAAGATAGAGAATCATTGCAACAGGTGGTTTTCACCCACATTGGGTTTCCACCTTATACCTTATGTTCATATGTGTGATGATCTTTTATGTTTACTGCACCTGTTTACTGTTCTTATGGTTAATGAAGTTCTAATGCACCGATTAAAGATCAAATGGATTAATTAAATCTTAAGTTTACTAGTTATACGCTAGTTGCTGTAGACACAGTTGCATGTATACGTTGGTGTCCTTACCTGAAGTAGCATATATATAAGTTTGAGAATAAAAAAATATTTGACCTGATAATACTGATTCACCCCCCTCTTAGTATTATTTTCAATAATTGGTAACAAATCAGGTCCTTCAGAAGAAGCTTGATCGCTTGAAGGAAGATCTATCATCATGAGCAACTACGAAAGGGAGGCATCCATCAGGCCACCAATCTTTGATGGGAGCAACTTCGTCTATTGGAACGTAATAACCACATCCTTTCTTCAATCTCTTGGTGCAAAATTTTGGGATATCGTGGAAGGAGGATACACATTCCCATCAGCAACTCCTACAGATACAACTGGTAAAAAGTAGTATGAAACAAATGCAAAGGCTGTCAATACTCTATTGGGGAGTCTATCTCAATCATAATTCATTAAGGTTATGTAGATCAAAACCGCCAAAGAAATATGGGACAAGATCATTCTAAGCTATGAAGGAGATGATCAGGTAAAACGTGAAAAACTACAATCTCTTAGAATTCAATATGAAACTCTCAGAATGCACAATGATGAAAGTGTGGCTAATTATTTCTTACGTATAGGTGATATTTTTAATCGCATGAAAAACTTGGGTGAAGAGATAAAATAAGTTACTTTAGTTGAAAAGGTATTAAGATCTTTGTCTTCTAAGTTTGAATCAAAAGTTTCTGCCATAGAAGAAAAGCATAATCTTCAGAGTATTACCATGTCAGAGCTGCACAGAATCCTAACTGCCTTCGAAATGAGAAAAGGGGGTCTAACAGACATTAGAGAAGCCGCATTCAAAACTTCAAAAGGAGAATACAATGAGTCGGGACATACGTCAGAAGGAGAGGAAGAATCAAACTTTGTTAAGAACCTTCAACGGGGCTCTAGAAGATTCAGAGGTAAGCTACCTTTCAAATGCTTTGCTTGTGGGAGAGTCGATGACTATGCAGCTAAATGTCCTCATAAAGATAAGCTTGATAAAGGAAAGGAACCAGTTAAATGTAACAAAAAAAAGAATATAAGTAGGAAGAGCTATTATACACATGAAGACAGTGATGGACTATCAAATAGTGATGAAGATGTACATGGTAATGATTATAGAATTTTGATGGCTTTTGAAGATGATGATTTCTTGGATGCTATAGATGAAGACGATCTCTATGAAGAAATTTCTAAACTTAAAATTTGTTTAGAAGAATAGAGTATGATCATAGATACTCTAACATTCCAACTTGTTGAAAGGGAAAAACACAATGAAAAGTCAAAATGTGAAATTGTGGCACTTAGAAAATATATTGAGAAAACAAAAGCTCTTAATCTTAGATTTGCTAAAGGATTTGAAACTTTAGATGAGATTATCAAAGTGCAGCGTTCTCCTCTAATCAAGAAAGTTCTTGGATATGCTGAAGAAGCATCTCAAGCACAGAAGTCATCCACCTCCAAAAGTTATCTTGATGCAACAAGGAGAAGTGAACAGGTTGACAATCGTCAGCAAAGGCATACAGCAGATCACCAGGTAAATCAGGGTCAATCTACTTCAAGGATGAGCAGAGATCACCAAGTAAATCGAGGTCAATCTACTTCAAGGATGAACAAAAGCTATAACCAACCACAGGTAAATCATTCTCAATTTGAATCAAGAATGAATGTGAATGATCACCTGGACGGTAGATTTGATAATCGCAGGAATTTCTTTAATGGCCAATGTTTTTCATGTCATAACTTTGGACACAAAGCTGCTCAATGTGTTGCCTACAAGACCATCATGAATCGAGAAGCATGAAATCAAAGGAGCGTGACTGGGGTCATGAAGAGGACCTACAATAACTTTGTTTTTCTTGAAGATGAAATAGAATGCTCTATCTTAACAACTTCGGTCATGAAGATTCTAAATGCAGAAGTGAGTTTTGGTGAACAAATCAGAAGGAGAAAGCTTCATTGGGTCCCAAAACATGGAGAAAGAAAGAATCGCTACCAGAAAGATGTGGTATAGCCTTATATGTGGAAGGACAGGAAAATCACTGGTACATCGACAGTCGATGCTCAAAACATATGACAGGTGATAAAGAAAAACTCCAGTCATATAGTGCCTTAGAAAATGAAATGAAGGTTTCATTTGGAAATGACACACTTGCACTCATAAAAGGTAAAGGTTATGTTCTTTTGAAAGAAAAAGTCAAAGTTGGAAATGTTATTTATATTGATGGATTAAAGCATAATCTATTGAGTGTTAGCCAAATGTGTGATCAAGGAAATGAGGTAATATATCGATCAAATGGATGTATTGTTCATGAGCTTAATATAGGAGAAACAATGATCAAAGGCATAAGAACTCCAAATAATCTATACATACTCAAGGGAGGACAACAACAATACTATCTAAGAAAAAATGATGAACATTGGCTATGGCATAGAAGATTGGGGCATCTAAGCTTCCCTCAGATAAGGAAAGCATGCAAATATCAGGCAGTTCGTGATCTCCCTGACATCAAGATTCCAGACAATACAATATGCAAATCATGTCAGTTTGGTAAGCAAACCAGAACTAATTTCCTTGAAAAGGAAGGATCAGCAAGTAAGCCACTTGAACTTGTCAATACTGATTTATGCAGTCCATCAAGGAAAAAGTCACCTCGAGGAGAAGAATACTTTATATTGTTCATTGACAACTTTTCCAGGATGTGTTGGATAGGACCTCTGAAGCATAAAGATGAATATTTCGAAAAGTTTAAGGCTTCCAAAGCCTTGGTTGAAAATGAATCAGATCGCAGAATCAAATGCCTCAGGTCTGATCGAGGAGGGGAATTTACCTTGGATGAATTTTTCGACTATTGTGAAAAACGTGGAATAATAATGGAGTTCTCTGCTGCAAGGAATCCTCATCAAAATGAAGTAGTGGAAAGGATGAACAGAACGGTTCAAAAAATGGCTCGTGCCATGCTTGATGAATCTAGAACTCCTGCAACCTTCTGGGGTGAAGCTACATTTGCTGTTGTTACTATTCTCAACAAAACAAACGTTTGGGTAAACAACGCTCAAACTCCTCATGAACTTTGGTATAGTAAGACTCCTACGGTAAAATACTTCAAAGTTTTTGGAAGCAAATGTTACATCAAAAGGGCTGATGAAAATCTTGGGAAGTTTGAACCTAGAGAAAATGAAGACATTCTCCTTGGTTACTCTTCCCGAAGTACAGGATATAAGTGTTACAATAAAATACTTGGAAAAATTGTTGAAAGTATTGATGTAGTTGTTGATGAAGCAGGCAACAATCCAAAGCAGATAAAAACCGAAGATTTTAAAGATGAAGAGGACTATCCTTCAACTTCAAATCAGACTAATGATGAAGAAGAAACCTATGAAGCTCCAAAAGAAAAGATAAGGGTAGAAGAAAAGACTCCATCCAGGTATGTATAGAAGAATCATCCAAAGACTCAAATTTTGGGGCAGAAAGAGGTAAGTGTTCAAACAAGAAGAACTATTATAGAAGCTTCAAGCTATCTAGCATTGCTCTCCTCCGTCGAACCACGAAATGTAAGTGAAGCATGCAAAGATGAATGCTAGGTCAAGGCCATGAATGAAGAACTTGAGCAAATTGAAAAGAATAACACTTGGGAATTGGTTCCTAGGCCTAATGATAAGAATGTCATAGGGACCAAGTGGATATTCAAAAAAAAAGCTTAATGAAAATGGAGAAGTTATTAGAAACAAGGCCAGACTTGTTTGTAAAGGGTATGCTCAACAAGAAGATATAGACTTTGAAGAAAATTTTGCATCGGTTGCTAAACTTGAAGCCGTAAGAATGTTCCTTACTCTTTCTAACTTTTAGAAGTTTAAAGTATATCAAATGGATGTGAAATATGCCTTTTTAAATGGAGACTTAGAAGAAGAAGTGTACATTGAGCAACCAGATGGATTCATCCTTGGAAATGATCCAAAACTTGTATGCAGACTTAAGAAGGCACTCTATGGTCTTAAACAGGATCCAAGGGCTTGGTATTATCGTCTGGACAAATACCTCCATCAACAAGGTTTTTCAAAAGGATCAGCAGATAGCAATCTATATATAAAAATTGATAATGATAAATTGCTAATACTTGTGTATGTTGATGATATCATCTTTGGTAGCAATGAAGAAGCCATGAGTCAAAAATTTGCTTTAGTGATGCAGAAAGAATTTGAAATGTCCCTGCTTGGTGAGCTAACATATTTTCTTGGGTTACAAGTCCAACAAAACAAAGACGGTATCTTTCTATCACAAACCAAGTACCTCAAGCAGATCTTGAAGAAATATGGCATGGAAGATTTGAAACCAGTATGTACCCCTATGGTAACATGAAGCAACCTCAACGCAAATGATGATTCAGCAGCAGTACATCAACCAACCTATAGATCCATGATTGGTAGTCTACTCTATCTAGCAGGTAACCGACCAGACATCATGCATGCAGTGGGAATAGTTGGAAGATTCTAGGAAAATCCAAAAGAAGCACATCTTCGGGCAGTTAAAAGGATTTTCAAATATCTTCAAGGAACACAAAACTATGGTTTATGGTATCCTAGAAATACAGATCTCACACTTCATGATACATAGATGCAGATTGGGCAGAAAGCGTGGATGATAGAAAAAGCAGTAGTGGTGGTGCATTCTTTATGGGTTCCAAATTAGTATCTTGGTTCAACAAGAAACAAAGTTCAATTGCATTATCTACAGCTGGAGCAGAATATGTGGTTGTTGCATCTTGCTGCACACAACTCCTTTGGATGATGCAAACTTGGCAAGACTTTCAAATCATTTGTACTCCACCTATCTCCATTTTATGTGATAATACAAGTGCAATCAGTATTTCAAAGAATCAAGTCATGCATTCAAAGACCAAGCCACATACCTATCAAATATCATTTTCTCTGGGAACAAGTGCTTGAACAAAAGGTCAAATTGGAATATGTTCCCTCCAAGGAATAGGTTGATGATATATTCACCAAACCACTGCCCAGGGAGACATTTGAATACCTCAGACAGAAGTCGGGAGTATTTGATGCATCATCTTGTTGTTGAAAATTATCTGAAAGTGGTTGTATGTGAATTTCATGAGGAGCATCCGCGTACATACGCCAGTTTCTGTGGATATAGTCATGTATATGTTGATTTTAAGAAAAACAGTGGACCAAACTTAGGATGAAAAGAGTCTAACATGGATCTGACAGAGACCATCTAGTACAGGTTCAGGGGGAGAATATACTTCTAATAATGCATTGTTGGCATTATCTTAGAAGATCTTGTTTCAATTTCACAGTTTTTTTTTGTTTCAGGAGGAATAGGTGTTGAGGGAGAACATGGTTGCTGGTTTGAATGATGATTGACAGATGTTGCTGATGATAGTTGTTGATGACTATCATAGTCTTGTTGTAGATATTTTGTCTCTATGTCATGTATATCTTTTATCATCAAGGTCATGTAATGACCTATTTTTTCCCCACTATGCCTGGGATGGATGATGTAATGTTCTTGTTTTATCATGTGTAAACTTTTGGTGTATCCCTACTTGGTTGGGTGGATGAGTCAATATTGGTATATCCCCACTTGGCTGGGAGATGGATGTATGTATGAGTCGTTGGTGATAGGAAGGTCTTTTATGATGTATAGAGTCATGTTCTTTCTTGTAGAACATCCTTTTGCAGACCTTGCCTACAGTCAGGGGGAGCATAAACAGCACAGCAAAGCAGAGATTTCAGCATGTAGTCAGGGGGAGCACAACCCTTTGTCGTTGATGACAAAGGGGGAGAATTATTTTGAGTGACTTGGGGTTGCCATCAATTCCAAAGGGGGATATTGTCGCCATTATGACTCAGGTTTGGCACTGTGACAAAGGTGTTGTCCTTGACGACAACTCACTGAAATGACAGATCACAGTTCAAGATCCCAAAATAAAGCAAAAAGAGATATACGCAATTTCCACTTAACCAAGTCGTGTATACACATGGGATCGCAAATCAAAAGTCGCATATGCGTATGCACGCACTTTCATGCACGGAAAAGTGCGTACATGTGGGAAAACTTATTTTTAGTCCATGGTATTTGGTCCTTGGTATTTGGACCTATAGTTTTGGACCACGGTATCTCGTCCAAAGTGTTGAACCTAGGTATTGGCTCTAAGTGGTTTTGGACCATGGTATCGAGTAAGGCCTGAGACTATAAAAGGGGAAGGAGATCATTAGGCAAAGACACTCACTCAAGGATTGAATATCTTATGAAGAGCAAGATCTAGAATACTAGTCATTCGGTTATGGTGCATAGCTGGATCTAAACCAAGGAGGAACCTGAGTGCTAGAAAAATGATAAGTTCTACTGATGGATCAAGATCTTAAGGCTTTAATAGTAATATGTTTGTGTGATTTTGATCTATTATATTTAGCGCATGACTTGATCTATAAATATGATAATCTGGGTATAACTGATGTTTGAAAAATTGAAAAGCGTAAATTATATTTTATAGATCTGTACGCAGGTTTGGAACAGCAAAGGCGTGTATGCACGTTGGTTCGGTAATTTAAAATAGTGTATATGCTGGTTTTCCTTAATACAGAAGTGTATGCACAGAGGTTCTTCATCTTGAAGTAGTGTACATCTCATAAAATATGTTTCAAATACTTCTATTTATTGCTGCATTGGTGTCTTGTTACTGTTACTGTATTCTGGGTATAGCATTCAGAGAAGTGATTAATTGATTCAGTTTTGGTTGGTGCAAAGGGGTTTGGTTGATGCAGATACATTTGATGTTTGATTGATGTTATTTATGGATCCAGTCTAAAAAATTATGAAACGTGGTCCCTGGAAGAAAAGAGAAGGTTGTAGCCTTCTGTAGGTCAGCACCTACGTACTAGTACATCAGCTAGTACAAAAGCTAAGGGGGTTGTAGCTCCCTTCTAGGAGAAGCTAGAGAACGAGAGAAGGTTGTAGCCTTTTGCAGGTAGAACCTTGCATATTGGTATTAGACTGCACGAGTACATAAATATTGTAAAAAGAAGTTTCTTATTAACAAGAATATAGAGAATCATTGTAGTAGGTGGTTTTCACCCACATTGGGTTTCTACCTTATATCTTGTGTTCATATGTGTGATGATCTGTTCTGTTTACTGCACATGTTTATTGTTCTTATGGTTAATGAAGTTCTGATGCACTGATTAAAGATCAAATGGATTAATTAAATCTTAAGTTTACTTGTTATACGCTAGTTGTTGTAGACACAGTTGCGTGTATACGCTAATTTCCATATCTGAAGTAGCGCATATATAAGTTTGAGAATAAAAAAATATTTGACCTAATAATACTGATTCACCCACCCTCTCAGTATTATTTTCAACATGGGGAAGCTGCAACAAGGTCAAAACCATGGAAACCATGGCCTACATGTATGGTTCATGACACTTACTCTCCATTTTCTTTCTTGCATAATCCATTATGGAATACTCCCGTGTTAGGGAAACCATGTCAATCTCAATATAACCATCACCAATCTTGTCTACAAGTTTTGCATGGTTCATGTTATGTTTACATGGATACTCTCCCACATCTTGTAGCAGAGACACATCATCCATATTCTTTTCTAGTTTTTCAACAACATCTTGCTTGTCTATCAAAACCCTTCTCACAACCCAATCAACTACATCATCAAAATGCTTCATGCCCTACATAATTTCCTGCTTAACTAATTTCACACCCTCACCAGAATAAACCAGTACAACATGCTTACAATGTTGAACTGCAAAATTTACCTACCCTTCCCACCCATTCTATCTCACATGCACCATTGCAGAAAACTTATATTGAGATTGGGAATTTTTCAAATCCAAAAATTGTATAAGTTATGGAAGAAAATGATGTTTCTTCTAGTCTGCATCAACAAGCTGTTTTAAAAACTCAAGAAATTCGTGATATGATGGCTATGGGAAATCAAGAAAGTAAAGGATATATTGAAGATTGGTTTGAATCCATCATTTGTTTGCAGCATCAATCCATACTTCAACAATTTTTGACACCATCTTTTCAAGGGAAGTTGGCGTCTCATACCGTAATATTTATTAACATGCATTTTTCAAATTTGGGTATGTACATACTTGAGGCCTTATTTCTAAAATGGATCCATTGGAAGTACTCTTATACGTAAGCATATTCACTTTTCAAAGCAGAGTACGTTAGTGTAGAAGATAAAATAAATAAGAACATAAATAAATACATTTTTTTATGTAAAAATAGTTGTTTCTATTGCAGCACGTTGTGGAAATCAACATCAGTGATAAATATTTTAATTTATTTGTGTATGTATATGTATTATATTAAAAATAACAGTTATAAAAACACTCATATTCATTTTTATCACCAATTTGGAAAAATTGCTTGAATATCATATTTTTTGACTTGGGGGCTTGATGAAAGTTCTGAAAACACAGTTGAGACAATCATATTTTGAGGTACCAAAAGGGAATATTTTTAAAAAATATTTCTATCCTAAGCATCCCTTGATGTCTACTTTCCAACCCAACTTGAATCACTCCATTAGGATTTGAAATGTAGAAGCTATAACCAAAACATTAACAGGGTGTCTTGTAAGCAGCTCAAGAACAAAGTTGGGACAATCAGTTTTTGGAGGCCTAAATGACTATATTTTTAAAAACTATTTCTATGGTATATTCCCTTATGAACATAGTTTATACGTCAATTTGAATCACTCAATTTTGATATTTTATGAGAGAGTTATGACTAAAATATTGACTGTCTATCGTAAATCTACACTTTTAAAACTCTATTTTTCCAGCTGTTCACTTGCATATTTGACCCATCAATTCTTCTTGTATTCAAAACCTATTTCTATTGGAGATATATACATGAATATAATTTAATCTCCAATTTTAATCATTCGAATCCGTCATCAAATGAAAAAATTGTGTTTAACATATCCAGTGTTGGTCTAAGCTAGGAAATCGAAAATGACTCTGTTATGTGGGTCGTTCTAAGTAAATTTGACATATCATTTCATGCAATTTTCAAAAACTGTTTATATTTGTGATATAACTTTGAAGTAGCTCTCAGTTGGCTTTGGAATCACTCAAATTGGATGAAAAAAAAGGAGTTATGATTAAAACATTGTTGGTTAGTATGGTCGACCACTACTCACCCGCAGGGGACAAATAAATTTTTCTTTGTTTATCTTTCTGTGGATTTGTTTTACAGAGTAAATAGTTATTTTTTTCATATGTGTTGGATTATGAGAGCCACATCACTTATCTTATTCCATGATTTCATGTTTTATTGCAGGCAAACACTCGTTTTTTTACAGGTTCCAGGAGAATAAAAGAAGTCAATTTATGAATGAGTGATTCTTGAAAGAAATGTTAATGAAACAAGAGCATTTCATCCAATTTATTACCTAACAGATTCATAATATAAGAAATGGAAAATTAATTTCCAGTTGAAGATTCATGTTACTGCTGCCAAAGCATTTTTCCAAGAGATCATTTTTTTCATTGACAGATTGATATTCCCTTAGGAAACAACATCATAGTTGTTGTAACTTAATTAATTAATTAATTTACTATTTTTAAATAAAGTGTTGTTTCTTTTCTGATTTCTCTTATGCTTTTGTGTTTCAGGTGTTGCTTCCTTCAAAGTTGTAGTTTATGTTCCGTTGGAAAATGAACAATTGCTATTCGGTTGAACGAACAAATCTGATTTGTCTTCGGGTGTGTTTAGTAAGTATTGTTCAATCGATTGAACGATTGTTGTTCAATTAATTGAATAACACTTATTTTTGTGTGCGTGTTGTTGTTCAATCGATTGAGCAATTGCTATTCAATCAATTGAACACCACTTATTTTTTTGTGTGTGTTGTTGTTCAATCGATTGAACGATTTTTGTACAATCAAATGAACAACACTTTATGCATTTTGTTGTCAATCGATTGAAGGATTGTTGTTCAATCAATCAAAAAACACCTTATGTGTTTCGTTGTTCACTCAATTGAATGATTGTTGTTCAATCAATTGAACATCACTTATTTGTCTCCGTGTTTGTTTTGATATTCAGTCGATTGAATGATTGTTGTTCAATCAATTGAACAATGCTTTTTGTGTGTTTGTTGTTCAATCGATTGAACGATTGTTGTTCAATCAATTGAATAATATTTTTTTCATGTTTTTTGTTTAATTGATTAAACGATTACTGTTCAATCAATTTAACAACACTTTTTGCGTGTTTGTTATTCAATCGTTTGCACGATTGCTCTTCAATCAATTGAACAACACTTTTGGTCTTTTGTTTTTAAATCATTTGAACAATTGCTATTCAATCAATTGAACATCACTTTTTTTTTTTTTTCTATTCAATTGATTGAACGATTGTTGTTCAATCAATTGAACAACATTTTTTGCGTTTTTACAATTTTGTTGTTCAATCGATTGAACAATTGTTGTTCAATCAATTGAACAACGCGTTTTGCATTTTTTTCGATTTTGTTATTCAATCGATTGAATGATTACTGTTCAATCAATTCAACAACACTTTTTGCATTTTTTTCGATTTTATTGTTTAATCGATTGAATGATAGTAATTCAATCGATTGAATGATTGTAGTTCAATCGATTGAACGATTGTTGTTCAATCAATTGAACAACACTTTTTGTGTTTTTACAATTTTGTTGTTCAATCGATTGAATGATTGTTGTTCAATCAATTGAACAGTACTCTTTGCATTTATTTTTTTTATTTTGTTGTTCAATTGATTGAACGATTATTGTTCAATCAATTAAACAACACTTTCACGGTTTTTTTTAATTTATTGTTCAATAGTTTTTGATCAAGAGTAGGACCATCTTTTAAACTTAGCCA
Organism: Pinus taeda; assembly: GCA_000404065.3. Taxonomy (NCBI): domain Eukaryota; kingdom Viridiplantae; phylum Streptophyta; class Pinopsida; order Pinales; family Pinaceae; genus Pinus; species Pinus taeda. Next base: position 159,859 of record APFE031748558.1, read on the forward strand.
AAAATAGATATTTTAAAAGAATCCGCACTCACTCTGTGAGAGTTCATCAGTCAGCCAAGCACGCCGAACCAAACCAATCACCCAAAACTAAGAGCAACCTAAATAGAAAGTCTGGGAGAACCACAAAACAAAAAAGGCACAAGGTTATCTGATAGTGTTGTCGTGCATCAAATGAGGGAAAGTACAATGAACTAGAGGTAAAAAAAAGGCCAAAGAAAACTCGTCGTGGATCCACGAGGGGTCCCACCACAAGCCAATCTTTAAAAATGTCAACGCACTCACAGGAAATAAAAGCATGACACTCTAAACTTATTTTGGGTTCGACCAACTAGCACAAACAAATCGTCACTGTTGATCAACTAACTAAGATCCAACGGTCTTCGTGAATATCAGAAGGACGAGAAGCAAAAGAGTTAACCACCTGATGAGGGCAATTTTCTCTCTCCTCGCACCAGAACGTGTCACGTGAAGAGTGGAATTGGATCCAAACACAGAAAAACCAGAAACCATTCTGACCCCGCCCGATATACCGCTTGTGGTAATGGAATGGTTGACTCACAAAAAAACAAACACATCCTTTTGCCATGTAATGTCCATCAATTTTGTCTCGCAAGCAGTTCTTGATCCAATCCCATCCACCTGGATTCGCTATCAACGACCACCTAATCCAGATGAGGAAGGCCACCTCATCCTGTGGATCTATCCCAGTCAATCCTTTCATCATTCAATCGTAAGGAAATCAGAGTTTGGAAGATAACCGAACCAAGGCGAGTTAGACTGTGTGGATTTCTCCATCCTCCCGCCAGTCTTCTGAGTCCCTTTGATCCATCCTGTTAATCCATAGTTCCATATCCTCGGTTGCCTAACAGAGACAGTCCTCCCGCAATTTACCTAGGGGAAGCGAATCCCAAGCATCCCTAGAATCCCTGTCCCTATTTGTGACTCCTTCATTCACCAAATGATCTGCTAACATATTAACCTTCCTTTTCACATGAGAAAATCTGATAGTTTTGAGGGTTCGTAGGTGAGCATAGATGCGGTAAAAAACCTGCAAAATCTTTCAATGCTTCGACACTTTACCTGGAGAGGTTTCATTGCTAATTTTCTTAGCCACTCTAATAATTAATTCTGAATCCACTTCAATTATAACATTGTGTGAACTTGAATTCACAAGGATTTCCAAGCATTGCTCTAATGCCATGAGCTCAGCCATGTTGTTAGTTGCCTTCCCCAAGTGGCCATGGAAGATTTTCTGTAATTGTCCCTGATTGTTTCTTATGGCACCCCCAAAGCCCGCTAATCTTGGGTTGCCCTTAGCTACTCCATCAATATTAACCTTTAAGAAACCATGAGGAGGGGGCCTCTAAATGTTAACACCCTTGTTTATCAGGCTCACTGCCTTTATTATTCCCAGAGGACTGATAGACTGAAGACCTAAGTGAAATATAATTCTCTCCTCTTGAGGCAAAGGAGGATCTTTAGGAAGGGTCCTTAGCAAGCTTCTTACTGTGTCTTTGAGCTGCCTTAGAATTTGCTCAATTATGTGTTGGGGCTTGTCTACTTTGTTTTTAAAGATTCAACTGTTGCGTTCCTTCCACATATTCCATTTGACAAAACTGGGAACCAGAATCCAGGCTTTATTAACTATGTCATTCCCTGAGAATTTCTTCCTCCAGTTCTTTAGAGTGTTGGATATGCTAATACGATCCCTATCAGTTTGAGTAAAAATAGAGGCCACCCAGTCCCACACCTTTGAAGTGAAAGGAAAAAGGTTGAGAAGGTGTTTAATCATCTCCTCTTGAGCACCACATAGGTAACACTTGGAAGGACCAATGAACCCTTTCTTAAGAAGATTCTCCCAAGTTAAGATCTTCCTTTGATACACTAGCCAGATGAATAACTTTATTTTCATCCAATGTAGACTTTGCCAAAGTTTGTTCCAGACCTGATCAAGTTTCACAAAGTTGAGTCTCGTGACTTCCTATTTGGCCTCTTTGTGGTTAAAGTTTCCTTCGATGTTTTATCCCCATCTCAATTGATCGATTGAGGAAGAAACTAGAATCCTTCTATGCTCTAGCTCCTAGGTAAGGGCTTCTACCTTTGTCTTCAGCGGGCTTTCATCACTGTATCCTAGCTCCTTCCACTTCCTCCATTTTCCATTATTTCCCCCCTGATCTCAGAAGTCTTTTACCAAAACCATACCTTTGTTGTCTATGTCACTTTTGAGAGCTGCAAATTCCTCCCTATACAGGTTGGGTTCCTGTTGCCAGTTATCCTCCCAAAATCGAGCAAGGTCCCTTGCTCGAATTTCCCAAAAACAATGTTGCTGAACAATGTTTTTATTATCCTAGGCAAGGTTCCAAATATGGGAGCCACTGATTTGCCCTGACATTCTAATATGATCCTTCTCCTGCTAGTGCTTGGCATATTTTTGCTTCCAAATCTTAGCCCAGGGGGCATTCAATCCCTTAATCCATATCCACCAAAGCTTGGCTCCTGAAACTCTGCTGAAGGTCTCGGGATCGTGAAGCCCCAATACACCATGGCTCTTGGGCTTGCAAAGCATGTCCTAGGCTACTAAAGCCCACTTCTTTTTCTCTTCCCCTCTACCCCATAGAAAGTCCATTTGTATGCTTCTTATCTACTACTTAATACCTTGAGGAATAGGAAGAGATGAAAACATAAAAATGGGAATGGCCTATAAGACCACCTGTGTGAGCACAAGGCGTTCTGCCAAATTCAGTGATATGCATGTCCATTTTCTGACCTTGTCCTGAAGTTTATTTAAAATTAGCTCCCACACTTTCTTGCTTAGAGTTTTGTCAGTAAGAGGAATGCCAAGATATTTGGAAGGTAGTTGTTCTCTTTGAAATCCAAGAATTCTGGTAATGTTTCTCTGAATAGCAACATTAGTGTTAAATAAAAAAACTTTGGACTTGTTTAGGCTTACCTCTGTGCCTTCTGCCATAGCAAAGTCATTTAAGATGTTTTTGATTGCTCTGGCTTCCCTGACTGTGGGTATGCCCTGCATCATTGTATCATCCACAAATTGTTGATGGGTGTTTACCTCTCCATCTGCGGTAAGTTTGATACCCTAAATTCATCCTTCAGCATTCGCCATCTTAAATGCTCTACCTAGCCCTTCCATCAAAAGGATCAAGAGGAATGGTGAGAGTGGATCTCCTTGTCTGAGTCCTCTGGAGGGTGTGAAGGTCCTTGATGGAGCTCCATTAAGCAATATGGAAAAACTAGTTGAGGTAACTAATTCCAGGACCCATCTTATCCAATTCTTGTCAAAACTATACGCTCTTAGAATTGCTCTTATGTAAGCCCAACTCAATTTGTCATAGGCTTTCACTAGGTCTAACTGAATGATCATACCAGCTTGTTTGTTGCTTTTGAAAGAGTGTGCCACCTCATGAGCTTGGATGATATTGTTGAGGATTTTTCTTCCCTCCACATAGCCAGTTTGCTCCTCCGAGACGGGAGAGGATAGAAGTGGTTTGAGTCGGTTGGATATTACTTTGGAGATAATTTTATACACCACATTATGTAAGGCTATGGGTCGAAACCATCTAGGGTCATGGCCTTTTCTTGATTTGGAATCAGATCTATGAAGGATGCATTCAGGGCCTTCAGTACCTTTTTGGATCTTCTTGAGTCTTCCACAACCTCGAGGATATCATGTTTAATAGTTTCCCAGTGGGATTTGAAGAAGTCTACATTGAATCCATCTGAGCCTGGTGCTTTTCCATTTCTGCATTTCATTAATCACTTCACTGATCTCCTCTTCCTAAACTGGCCTGTTGAGATTGTGGTTGTCCTCTCTGGTAACCAGCTGAAGGATAAACTAAGTGAAATGGTCAATGAACCTAGATCTGTCCTCTAGTGGCTCCTTTGCAATATTGCAGAATTGTTGTACAAGGATCAATTCCATATCATTGTGAGAAACAAACTCAATACCTTGAGAATATTTGATCTTTGTGATTCTGTTGTGTGTCTTGTGAGCCATGGTGGATTTCTGGAAGAATTTTGTGTTTCTTTCTCCCTCTTTAATCCATTGTATCCTTTATTTATGCCTCGAGAAAATTTCCTCTTGTAAGCATCGATCCTCCCATTTTTCCTGCAGAGTGTCAGCTAGTTTCTACCGCCCTTCGGTGAAGCCATCATTGATGTTGATTCGGTTGATCTCCTGGAGCTTCTGCTCAGTTTCTCTTTTAGCCTTGAAGATATCTCCAAATTCCTTTTTGTTCCAAACTTTAAGGCAGGATTTGATATGTTTAAGTTTCTGTTGGACCATATACATTTTTGTGCCCTAGATCCCATGCCCAACGGGCCCCCAAAAAAATCATCGTGACTCATGCTGCGGGGGATCCCATGCCCAACAGGCCCCCAAAAAAATCATCATGACTCATCCCGAGTCAATCTTCTAGTGTGGTGATCTTGGCACAGAGCCCCTCCAACTATGCCTGTGCTACGCGAAGGTCTGCAATGCACTATTGTTATGTTTGTTGGATTTGCTCTACTCTTTATACTGAATGCTTGCCGTTAGGGGCAAATCCCTGTCTTAAGTCATGCATCACCTTCATCTATTTGAGCTTTCTTTCGATATCAGTAGTGATGAGGAAGGCCTCATCAATCCAAGGCTGGATGTATGCTTTAAGTATTGCCTCTTTCTGTCGTGCGGCATCCACCTGTTCTTTCAACGCCTTCACCTACTGTAGCTTCGCCAACCGATTGGTTAGGACAACTATCTGCACCATTCCATGCACATTTTCATACTGCACTTGAAGCTCACACGCCTTTGTTTCCAGGCGTTGTATGGTGGGGTCCTCCTATAAGGAAGTGAGGACCGTGAAGGATTCTTCCAACATAGTAGTACAGCTCTGCACTACCTATCCTATTTCCTCCAGCCCCTTTTGGATAGCACCAGTGCATTGTTCCTGAACTTCTGGGGGAATGGATGACTGCCCCTTTAATTGCAATTCAGAAATCTGAAGGTTGAGGTCCAGCTGTATCCTCGTTGCTTCCAGGACAGTTCTATAAGCATCGTCCACCGCTTGTGCCAATCCTTGAGTCTGTGCAACGAGTTCATCACGCTGCCGGCTGAGATGATCCATATTGATCTTTTATTCGATCAATATTTGTAGCGCATAGCCTTCTCTAGCGCGGAGCTTGGCTATGACCCCATCCTATAACTGTACAGGGTTTCTCATGGAAGGGCAGCCAAGTTTAAGCTCAACCCCTTAATCCTGCCTATTGTAGCTTGGTCAACTTCGTTTGTTGCCACTAACGTGCCCTCGGGAAACACGAAAGTGTTGGTCACGTGGGCATGCAGCGTATATTCCTTCTCTGATGTACCTGCTATGACATATTGGGCCATCGTTCCTGTTTGAGGGGGTTACACCTGTAGTCCCTGTAGTTGCATTCATAGCACTCCCAACACAATGTTCTACTCCACCATCACTTCTTGGAGCGCGTCCTTAGTGACATCGTGAATCGTTTCGCCAATTTAAAAAAGATCACCTCCTGTAAGCGTGATTGGGTCAATGGACGTCTTGGACGCCTTCGTCTTCTTTATGGGGACCGATTTCTCAGGGACGTGCAACCATTTTAACTATTACGAGGTAGTTTCTGGATCTGCGTGCTCTTCTTCCAAGTCAATGTCCTCAGCCCCCTTCCCTGTGGACATTCCATGGCCCCCCTCAGCCTCTTTTATTGGTGTTGTTGTTGTTCCTGTCATCTACACCGTTGTTGCTGCATCGATCGTCTTCTGTTGTGCGGCTACTTCTTGTTCCTAGCGCCTCTTTTCGGCCAGCTGCGTGATGCGCGGCTTCATGTCCTTCTTCCTTGTTGGGCTACAGCCTTCTCCATTCCTGCCAAGTCTGGAGCGCGCCACTCCAGAGGCCATGTTTCCAATGCTGTGAAGATGGTGTCATCAGTAGCAATAAATGGAAGCTTTGTCCATTCCTTTACTGGATCCTTCCGTGCCTGGACATGAATGTTGTGCATGTATGCTTTAAACTCTGCAAAGATCTGCAGAGTGGCATACACTGTGGGAGACAACTGTGGCCTTCTATTGATCCACATCTGGATGCTCGTCTCCATCAGCACCCAAAAAACCTTGATCACGTGAATCCGCTTGGCGTCCTTCGTGGCCAAGAGCAAAGCATACTTCATGGGCTTAGGAAGGTCCTATTCAATAGGAAGGAATTGGATATCTGCCGGTAGTTCGCCTGCCACTAGAAAGATGGATAAGAGCAACCATGCTTAGTGGAAGGTCTTACCCTACTCTTGGGCCTCCTTGCAATACACTTCAAATCCAACTCTAACCCCAAACCATGCCTTCACTATTCTATCTTTTGTCCTTCCTCTATTTACACTTAGAGCCTCGCTCTATTTATACAATCCCATGGTCCGCAGACCATGGGTATCCCGACACAACTTTACATTAAATTACAATATTTTAGGGTAAACAACCCTATGACTCATTCTAGACTTCACGCTCCGCGCCCTCAATTCGCAAAGCCTTACAACATAATTGACCAAAACTTGAGCTTCGAGCCCCAAAAACATGTTGCAGGGAATCCCATGCCCAACAGGCCCCCAAAAAAATCATCGTGACTCATCCCGAGTCAATCTGCTGGTGCGGTGATCTTGGCACGGAGCCCCTCCAACTATGCCTATGCTGCACGAAGGTCTGCAGTGCACTGTTCTTCTGTCTGTTGGATTTGCTCTACTCTTTCGACTGAATGCTCGCCATCAGGGGAAAATCCCTATCTTAAGTCATGCATCACCTTCATCTATGTGAGCTTTCCTTCGATATCGGTAGTGATAAGGAAGGCCTCATCAATCCAAGGCTAGACGCATGCTTTAAGTATTGCCTCTTTCTGTCGTGCGGCATCCACCTGTTCCTTCAACGCCTTCACCTACTGTAGCTTCACCAACCATTGGGTTAGGACAATTGTCTGCGTCATTCCGCGCACATTGTCATACTACACTTGAAGCTCCCGCGCCTTTGTTTCCAGGCGCTATATGGTGGGGTCCTCCTATAAGGAAGTGGGGACCGTGAAGGATTCTTCCAATATAGTAGTACAACTCTGCACTACCTATCCTATTTCCTCCGGCCCCTTTTGGATAGTGCCAGTGTATTGTTCTTGAACTTCCGAAGGCGTGGATGACTGCCCCTTTAATCGCAGTTCAGAAATCTGAAGGTTGAGGTCCAGTTGTATCCTCGTTGCTTCCTCCTTTGCCTCGTGGAATCCACTGGCCAATTTGTGAATTCGCACTCTGACTGGTAGATCTGTCGGGACAACCAATTCTAGGATAGTCCTATAAGCATCGTCCACTTCTTGTGCCAATCCCTGAGTCTGCACAACGAGTTCATCACATTGCCGATTGAGTTGTTCCATATTGATCTTTTGTTCACTCAACACCTGTAGCGCACAACCTTCTCTGGCGTGGAGCTCGGCTATGACCTTATCCTGTAACTGTACAGGGTTTCTCATGGAAGAGCAGCCAAATTTAAGCTCAACCCCTTAATCCTGCCTACCGTAGCTTGGTCAACTTCATTTGCTGCCACTAACGTGCCCTCGGGGAACACGAAAGTGTTGGTCACGTAGGCGTGCAACATATGTTCCGTCTCTGATGTACCTGCTATGACATATTGGGCCATAGTTCCTGTTTGAGGGGGTTGCACATGTAGTCCCTGTAGCTACGTTCGTAGCACTCCCAACACAATGTTCTACTCCACCATCACTTCTTGGAGTGCATACTTAGTGACATCATGAACCCTTTCGCCAATTTCAAAAAGATCACCTACTGTAAGCGTGATTGGGTCAATGGACGTCTTGGATGCCTTCGTCTTCTTTATGGGGATCAGTCTCTCAGGGATGCGCAGCCATTTTAACGGTTGCGAGGTAGTTTTTGGATCTGCGTGCTCTTCATCCAGGTCGATGTCCTCAGCCCCCTTCCTTGTGGACATTCCATGGCCCCACACCTTTATTTCTAGGCACTGTATGGTGGGGTCCTCCTATAAGGAAGTGAGGATCGTGAAGGATTCTTCCAATATAGTAGTACAACTTTACACTACCTATCTTATTTCCTCCAGCCCCTTTTGGATAGCGCCAGTGCGTTGTTCCTGAACTTCCGGGGGCGTGGATGACTGCCCCTTTAATCGCAGTTCAGAAATCTGAAGGTTGAGGTCCAACTGTATCCTCGTTGCTTCCTCCTTTGCCTCGTGGAATCCACTGGCCAATTTGTGAATTCACACTCCGACTGGTAGATCTGTCGGGACAGCCAATTCCGGGACAATTCTATAACCATCGTCCACTAGTTGTGTCAATCCTTGAGTCTGCGCAACAAGTTCATCACGCTACCGACTGAGCTATTCCATATTCATATTTTGTTCGCTCAATACCTGTAGCGCACAACCTTCTCTAGCGCGAAGCTCGACTATGACCCCATCCTATAATTGTACAGGGTTTCTCATGGAAGGGTAGCCAAGTTTAAGATCAAACCCTTAATCCTGCCCACCGTAGCTTGGTCAACATCATTCGCTGCCACTAACGTGCCATCAGGGAACACGAAAGTGTTGGTCACACGGGCCCGCAGCATATGTTCCGTCTTTGATATACCTGTTGTGAGATATTGGGCCATCGTTCCTGTTTGAGGGGGTTGCACCTGTAGTCCCTATAGCTGTGTTCATAGCACTCCCAACACAATGTTCTGCTCCACCATCACTTCTTGGAGCGTGTCCTTAGTGACATTGTGAACCGTTTCACCAATTTCAAAAAGATCACCTCCTGTAAGCATGATTGGGTCAATGGATGTCTTAGAGCTCTTATGACTGAAATTATCCAGTTTAGAGGGTGGGGTTGCGATATCTATGCCACGTTTTCAGGGCTAGTCTACAATCCATTTTCAAAACAACCCAAAACCTTATAGAATGAATTCTAAGATGATAACAAGTCTAAATAATCAATACTAGTGCTAGATCTTTCTCAAAACATGTCAGTCACATCATAAACATTTCATTAAACATATGATGAACATAATAGATGCAGGTCATGAATGCATATTTTATCATGATCTTCTTAACTTCATTAGAGAATCATCAAGAAGGCTCAATGCCCTCTCAATCGAGTTGCATCAATACTTGTTAGCCCACACTATTGCATCTAAGCTTTGACCTACTCACAAGTTTTAACTATACACATGCTTCCTCAGTATGTGTGAGTCCAACAAGTTTTAACTATACAAATGTCTCAACAAAAGAGTAAAATAAGATAAGCATGTGTACATTTACTTTTATGTTGAGATTTTAAAATTTTTATCTTGCAAAGGTATAAGAAACGAGGCTCTCAAAATGGAAAGGGTAAATATTAGTGTTAGGTGATAATAAGATAAATGAGAAATCTTTGGTTGCTGCAATTTTTTTTGTTTCAAAGCAAAACCTTGATAAAAGCATCTTAACCATTTTATGATAAAATAATGCTCAAGAAACAGACTAAAGATCCAAAAACTCCCTAGTTTAGCTGATTTGATGAGGACCATTTCTTCTTCTCCTAAAAACTTGAAAGAAAATCGAACAAAGGAGAATGAGCTCTAAATCTGATTTGGTAGAGGTCTGAAAATTTTATGGAAAGCTGCAAAAACAGAGTTTAAGATCAACAAAGATTAAAAACAAAAATGAAACCAAAAGTAAGAAAATCAATGAATTTGGGCATATGAAACTTACCATTGCATAATTTCATTTAATTTTATCTAAGAGATACCATCTTCTCCAATAAAAGATAACTTCTTCCTTTAATTAGAATTAAAAGTAGAAGAAGTTGAATTAACTGAAATTTCATTAACCCAAAACCATTATTTATTAAATCTAAACTAAAGCAAGTAGTCAACTAAAAGAAAACAATATTTAATGTTCAACAAATCTTAAATAAACCAATTCTATTAGAAAAGAGAATGAAGATATGCTTCTTTATGAAGTGGAGCAATGATTGCTTTCTTTGTTTTTTCCATTTTAAATTTATATCATCCCCAAAACATTGAAATTGCTTCAAAATCCCAAATGATGTAGCAATTATGTATATGAAGAACACTTGAACAATCATATGATAATTATGGAGCGATTTATCAAGAATTAAAATAAAAGATAATTTTAAAAATGAATTAACCATGGTTCAGTACTTTTATTTACACCAAATTTTTTTTTTATTGTTTCATTAACATTGTGATTGCTCAAGAGTGCCTTGAAAAGCAAATAAAAATTCTTATTAAAATATGAAAAAATGTGCATCCAATAATGAGTCAAAGGGAAAAATGTAAGCGAACCACAAGTGGTGGAATTTCTAATTATCAAAACAGACTACTGAGAAGAGAAAAGAGGCTCATGTGCAAACTCTATGAAGAATGTATATCCCTAAAGTCACAATGTCATCCCAATGAATGAATACTTGGATTTGACAAAATTATGATTAAAATATATCCAAGTTCTTGTCCACCATGATAACATGAAAGTAGCATATATATACAAAAATAATCAAACAATACTTCATGTGAGTGTAGTGAAAGATAATAATGAATTGATTAAAGACCTACGAAAATACTTATCTTGATATTCTGAAGTTACAAGTTTATGAGAGAAAGAGATTGAAAGATAAGATCTCAAGATTTTCAAAACTTCTTAATGAGAAAAACTCAGATGAATAAATATTTTTCTTCATAATGTTTCCGATGACATTTATTTTCGAAAGTTTACTTAAATTTCACCTCCGATTTAAGAAGTCCTCATATTTAGAATATTCAAGGGAAGAAAGATATTGGAACAAAATTTTTTGTGACTTTTTCAAACAAAACTTGCAATATTTATCATGTCTGATAACAAATGATTTTAAAATGTATAATGTGCAAACTTTGCCTTTTTAGTACATCAAACATTCATGTATTGGAGGCTAAAAGTTTTGTAAGAGTTTATAATGTAGTTCTAACAAATTTCATTCTGATAATGAGATAATTTGAAGTTTTGTAAAAATTATTTGCAAGACCACTTACCTTTACCTGTAAAGGGCCATTTGCTTTACTAAATGTAATGGATGTAACAGTAAAGGAAAAGTAAAATGTGGATATTGGAGAGATAAATCTCATAATTTGTTTTAAATGTTTCCGATATAATATGAATCTAAGAGTCCAATAGGCTAGAAAGTCCAAAATTCTGAGGAAAGATCTTGGAAAAATTAAAAGCAAAGGACCAGGATTCAAAATTCACCAATTAGAGGCCCTGAATCCTTTTAGAAGAAATGGATGTGACTAAAGGGAAAAAAATATGAACGAGTGTGATGCAATGTTTATACTCAACTCAGGAGTTTGTAAGATTTGGTACAGGCATAGATCAAATCATGGATAAGATCATTCGCTGCAACATTTTTGTGGGAAATTTATCTTCGTTTGTAGCAAATCTGAGCAATAATGAGTGTAAGAATTTCATTTCTGTTGTACCAATGAGAGCAAAAATATGATTACTGACCCATATTGCTAAGTGAGAAACGTGAATACACATAATTCTGCATGCATGAGCCTATCGAAAGAAAAATATCAAAGAAATATTATGGTTGTATCTTTGAAAAATGCAATATTATTACCATCCAATAGGATTTTATTATGAAATGACTAAAAATATGAGAGGCAAGGGATATCAAAGGTCTTGTATCGGAGGTTTCATATCAGGGGTTGAAAAGAGTGACAAATGAGAGGAATTTCTATTATGGATAGGAGGGTAATATCAAAGAGTCGAAGGATTAGGAATATCAGAGATTGACGATACAAGTATATCGAAGTATCAGACATGTCATACATCGGAGGATGGATGAAAAGAGATATTAGAGGATTGGATTATCCGAGTATCATAGGATTGGGATATCAGAGTATTTTAAGTGATTCTTATATGAAAAGTTCTGATATTCAGAAGGTCAATATTCCAAGTGGTAATTGTAAGGCCAATGGCTCTTAAAGTATTTAATTTAAAATGAAGCACCCAACTCAATTTCACCTTTCAATTAAAAACCTCTTTAATAGTTATAATAATTATTGGAAATATTAGATCAGAGAATAATTTTATTGGGACTTTATTATGAGGAGATTTATGATATTATATTGATCCAATATGGATCTTCTGATACTGCAATAAAGGCCTATCGGGGTTTTAATGAACAGAAGAAAAATTAAAGAATCCTCAAATTCTGACGAAACAAAAATACTTCCCTAAACATGTTGCATATTTAGAAATGGTTGGTTTCTTTCTTATCTAAAGTCTACAAGATCAAGCAAATGAAGACCTACAAAAGAAACAAAATATAAATAATAAATAACCTATGAAAAATAAAAACAAACAAGAGATGGAAATGAACCTGAAAAATGCATACCTAGAAGAATATTGACTATGAGTTAACCTCATAGATCTTCAAATTCCCCCATGCATTTCTCAAAATTCGCATATGTTTAATATCATCTACTTATTTAGTCTAAAATACCAGGTAATGAACTTTCGAATTACATCCACCTCAAATATACATTAGAGGACAAGAGTGGTGAAAATGAGCTTTTCATAAATAATCGTGAATCAAGTATTTCCAAGCAACAACAATTCCTTGGAATTTCTTCATACATGATTTTATCACAAAAAACATTTTTTAACAATGTGACGAAGTTCTGCAAAAGCAATGAAATCAAGTGCATTACAAATGTATATAATCTAATTCTATGAGAACCTTGATATGTTCTAAACCACTTTGCCAAAAAAAGGATGCTAAGAAAAACTCAGATTCATTACTTGCTTATTAAAAAAAAGCTTGAAATAATGAAATAAATGCTAACAAAAAAGGAATCTAAATATAATTTAATATATTTCTATTGTTAACTGAATGAAAAGGAAACATTACTAGGTATAGTCATTCTTCCAATGTAACCATGCAAAGATTTTTTTTCCTACATGTATGTACAAATCAAACATCAATAACAAAAATACAAATATAATTAAATTAACGGAACTAAATATGAATGTAGGATGTATATTTATTGCTAATATATTTAGAAGAAACAACTTATTTAAAATCACCTTGTCATGAAATGCCTTTTCCAACTGAATTTTAATTGGATCATAGCAATTTGAATGGATGTCCATTAATGATTGGGAGTGGTTCAAACGAGGGGATAACAGACTAAATTGTGGAAATGAATTTTTAAATACAATGGCTTGCAAAAACTATTCAATCTTATGTGCATATGTTAAATTATTAATAATCTTTTGTGAAGGAAAACTTTCCAAATGTCTTTCAAATGGGTCAATGAAAAATGGATGGAAATATGGTAGTTTCAATTAAAGATCATTAATTGAATTAGATTGTTGGTCATACTGTGAAAATACACTCTCTTGTTGGCACTGCTTTTGACAATAAAGAAGCAATTGATAAGAAATGAACATCAATTCAAATTGAAGAGTAATAACTCCTGATGTTCATGATTATGATTTGAACCTTCATTTTCCCGATCAAGAAATGCATTAGTTGAGTGTTCAATACTAAACCACTCAATGTGTTAGCATATTGAACACTGAAAAATGAAAACAAAAAACAAACTTGAAATCAGAAAAAATAAACGAATGAACAACAATGAAATCAAATCATAATTTACACCATTGTTAAAAAATGTTACAACATGGTTGAGATTGTTTTGAAGTGATTTCTTATCACAAGGATTGACCAGAATAATGGAATTAGAATGATCATCAATGCCAACTTGTGAATCATAAAGAATATCATGACTATGAATAGGAATGAGAATTTGATCATTATAAAAATTATAGATTGGAATGGGTTCTTGAATGTTGAAATCATCAGTATGATTAATTGTTTGAAAATGAGAACTAGCTGAAACAATTTATGAGTTAGAGTGTTTTTCATTTTCACATGTGATTTGAATTTGATCACGAGGATTCACTTGAGAAGAAAAAAAATCAACATCCTCAATGTCAGAGTAATTATCATTAATGACTTCTGCAACACTCACTAGAATTCCCTTCAACCTCATCCGATGTATAAAAAAAGGAAGATGAATCACATTTTGATTAATTCCAGAAGAATGATCAATGAATGATTCTCTATCTTGATAAAAAAATAATTCGAAATTCATTTAAATAAACCTCTCTGTTTTGTGGAATTACATTAAGCAAAGAGGGGATAGATTACTATCAACAAAATTATTAGGATACAGGTGAAAATGAAAATCAAAAGCAATGAATTTAAAAATATCTCTATTTGCGAATTCTTGTGCATTTTCTTCATTATAAATTTCAGATTTATGATCATTCATTTTTCTATTTTCTTTATCGAATAATATTATTTGGCTTCCGTGAATTTTTCTTTTGATCAACATGATCAAATTAAAAAAAATAATAGCAGGTCACATATTATTAGAAATTTCAATTTCTGCTTGTACTTGCTGATTTATAATATGATTTTTTGAATTTAATGCATAGTGATTTTTAGATTTCGTAGCAGATAGTTCTTCAAGTTTGTTATTGATTTTTTCTTGTATTTGTTTATAAAATTCTTGTAAACTTCGTTATAGTGATTCATTAGCATGATTATCATTAATACTATAAGAGTTGTGTAATAAATTTAGGAATTTATCATACATGGCTCAAGTCACTTCATCATAATTAATATGAACCTCTATATCAAATTTTTTGATAATATTACTGGAATTTGAGGGAGAGCCATAAAAGCTTGCAATTGTTTCATATGGATTTGAAATGGGAGGAAGAGAAAAAATATATTCAAACCAATCTATCAATACAATTCCTGAAGGTTCATCTTCAACTTTGAATCTCAAGCAAATTAATTGAAATATAACGATAAAATATGAAAGAGATTCATTTTCAAACCTTTGCAATCCTTCAAATTCATCACATACCTATTCACAATCCTAACCATCAAATTTATAAAGGAACTTTGTGATGAGTTTATCCAAACCATGAATAGAGGAAACTAGAAGAGATTGAGACTAGTTTTTGGCTTTTCCTGAGAATGTCAAAGTAAAAATCATGCATAAAATACCTTAATAAATGTCATCAAAAGTAGAATTTAAATTTTTTTTAATGAACTGTGAAGAATGATTAAATGCAATAAAAATCTTCTTATCATTAAACTTTACCTTTGACAAGTGTCTTACTATTTCTGGTGTAGTATTGACAGATGCACGTCTAGAGACACAACTCCAAATAGGAATTCTAAGTGTAGCCATTGTGATTAAATAAAGATTTAAAATGCAAAACTTGAAAAGACAAAAAGTCTTAGGCCCTCCTTCTAGCGCCAAATATGTTGAAGGCTAAAAAATCTTTGCCTACAACATCATAAGGGAGAGCACCCATTCGAGAACTTAGAGAAACTCATTTTCCATTGAAATGGTGGTTCCAACTGGTTAAACTAGGTCCAGTTATCTTCTCTCTATCTCCACTGACTTAAAATATGAATTTCACCTACCAGTAGAGAAGAGACGTCAAATCAGCCCTCTTGTTGATTAGGCAAGAAAGTGATCCTTTAGCTGATTTGGGGATCAACCAAGCCACAACTAAATGTTGCCTCTTTGATAAGAGGAATTGTAGGAATGTAGAATTAAATCTAAATGCAAACTAATCCTAAAATGTAAACAAAAGGAAAAGTATCCTAAGCATATCTCAAATAGGAAGATGTAGATCTAACCCAACCAAGAGAAAAGTATTTAAATGATTGAGATTGAAATATGTCTAGCTTATAATGAATATCAAGCTAACAAAGTAGTTCAATTAACCAATATTATGGATACCAAAACACATTCTATTCAGATATCTATTAATTGAGATAATTAATCAACAACATTTATGAAGTAGTTCACAAAATAACGATTCACAAAATATTATTATTTGTTAAATCATAATTAAAATACTAATTTTTGAGTCAATAGTTACTCAGAAATCATAGTTTAGCACATACGAGAATAGACAAATAACAACAAATTATTGAGGAAAATTACTCACATCGACAATAGTGCACAAATAGGAATGAAACTGACACATTTCTGCTATTATAAAATGAAATCAGTATAAAAACCAATAGTGTTTCGATTTATTGAAACAGTTTCTTTGGCTTTGATCTCCAACAATTCATGAACTTATGCTATTAAAACAAGAGTTGCAATAATGCAAGTTCTGCTCTCCATACATGGTTCAAAATGCAAAAGAAAAATCTCAATAATTCTCAGATCTGAGATTAGTCATCTCTCTACCTGCAGCCTGGAATCCCTATTACAATTGTGCTTTAAGAATTACAAAATTTGCATAAGAGAGAAACCATTTTCTCATTCTACAAACCACTATTTATAATTTACAAAATCAATTCCAAATAGGAGAGTTGTTGAAGAGTAATTATGCTCCAACAATTTTCATTGGTCCAAATTCATTTTCATCTATTGCTGGAGCAACCCTATTGATTGAAATCTTCATTTCCTAATCCCTTGAACTGTTTTCCTGTCAAAACTAATCAAAATTCAACTAAAAAACAAATTAAAATCAAAATACCAAATCAGGAACACAAAATGTATTGTAATCATAATATAATTAAATAAAAAAATAAAATGAAATCTGATATTTTCGTTGATCCATGTGAAGATATAATTGGTCAAGGATAACATATACAAATGAATCTGTATTCAACAAAGGTTATGATGAAACGAAAATGCAAAAAATTAAACTCAGAAAATTAGTTTTGTTTAAAAATTTGAAGCTTGATATTTTGATGCGTTTTATGCTCGTTAAATGATCAAATATTGTTGTGAAACCTCTTCTGAAATATTTTCCATCATTTTATCTAACCAATGAGCCATCTTGGGCCTCATTTGGCCAAGTAAAACTCAAGTTATGACCTTCTGAAGTTGAAGTGTCAAAACTGCTAGAATCCTAGAAAATTTGTTGTCTCAGTCAAAAAATACGAATTTTTTAATTAAAATCTAATCCTAAATTAAATTATAATTTATTTAATCAATACTATTTTCATTGTAATTATAGAAATTAAACTTAATTGATTACAAACTAATTATTATATAATTAAAATATATTTTAATTAAAAATTAAAATTAATGAAAAAGTCATTAAATTATATTAGAATTATAATATTTTTTTTTGTAAATAAGATAAGATATATCACTGTAAAAAGAGTGTATTTACAAAGGTTGGGTTGCGCAGGACAGAGTCACTGACATAAGAGCCAAAAAAACTGTTTGTGCTAGCCTTTGAATTGATCATGCTACAGTGCGACTTTACAAAATTTGGGTTCTGAATACTATAGGAGTTGCAGAGATCAATATCCAAGAAACACAAAGAAACCCAATTTGCAGTAGGCTCAAAAATAGATCCAGGGACCGAGTCGTGCCTTGACATGCTTTCTCGGGGGCCTTTATTTCAATGACCGCGTGCTCAACTACTATCTGGTATCTGCGGGGGATGTGGGAAAAAAACGAACTTTCAGTGTTCATTCGAAATTGGTGGCAGTAGGGTCGTCATCCAGACTAATCGGTTGTTCCCATGTACTCCCTTCCTGAGGCGCAGTGGCATACAAGAGTCTAGAAGAGGCTCCAACCATCTCTTTCTTTATTCTTGGCGATTCGTCAGTGGGCGAGTGGACCTTAGCCATGGAATTCTTATTGATGACAATATACTGCGGAGAATCACGAGTTATGAAGCGACAGTGGTGAACTATGTCAACAAAGATCACAAATGTTTCTATTAGGCTATCAATTTTGATTTCGACAACCTTGCAGTGATCTGCCTACTCCTTCAGGGCCAAACTTAGAAATGTCTTCATCTTCCACTAGGTGTCAATTTCTCGCAACATAGTGGTTCTTTCGCGCTCCAGTAAGGGTCGGGTCAAGTATCCATGTGAATTTTGCATCTACTTCCTCCATGGGGACACCTCTGTGCATAGCTCTAGCTTGAGATTTGAGATTGGGGATTCGCTTTTGGGTCTCCAGGTTGATTGCAACCCCATAATTTAGAGTTGCATGCCTCGCAGAGGACTCAGTGCGAGTGATGGGGGGAGAACCCAAGGAATCCCAGTGAGAGATCATTATACCATGCCTGCGCCCTTAACTGGGAGTCAAGATGGAGCAACGCTAGGGGCCATGATGAAGATAGAGAGAGAAGAGAGCTGGAACAAACAAAGAACAAGGGAGAGGTGGATGGGCTAAAGGATCGAAACAGAGGGAATGATAAGAAGAAGAGTAGTAAGGGGGAATATATAGAAGCGGGAAGGCTTCAGGGGGCCTGGAGTAGAGGGAAGGGGAGAGAAGGAGGGGCATGGGAGGTATAGGGGTTAGGTGGTGGAGAGGGTACCTCACTAGGCTAAGGGGACAGAAGGGCAACATCCCCATAGAAGAGAGGGGTCGTGGTTGGATTATACAGTAAAACTATCAAACTAAGGATGATGTTGGGCATGTGTGCATCAATACCATCCTCCTCCCAATACTTTGAGCAAGCGTTGACGTGACTCAGGATTTTTGAACAGTTATTGTTTGTTAATTTGGTTGTCCTTGGCATTGATAGCTTCACAATGTTGACATACATCACCTTCTTCCAACTCATGCCATCACCATGATCTCAGTCATAAGCTCCCTTCTTTCCCCTCGTTTGCTAATGTGTCTACAAGCTTATTATCATTTCTTCTAATGGCCTAGAAATGTAATCCTTCCATGTTGTCTATATTTTTTTTAATTCTCTACATGATTTTATTTAGGTGCTAATTATCCGAGACTTTGGCCACTTAAATACCTTGATGGACCTTCTTAAAGACCTCTCTAGCGAGATTTGAATCCCCTTCCATGATAAAGGGGATTAACTTATGGCTTTTCACGATGGTAATGTTGTGTTCTAGAGCATGTAATTATGTTGCGTTATTAGTTGCTGAACCAATATTACTCTCGTAGATCGATAGTATTTCCCCTTGAGTTTTCTTAAAGATGCCTCTGAAACCTACTAGGCCCGAGTTTCCTTCAGCCATGCTGTCGTAACCAAGCTTAACAATACCCAGCACCGGGGGCAACCATTTGTTGTTCTGTTCTCCTTTTCTAGAAAAATAGGAAACCTCAGGGGCGCTAGCTTGATGGAGGTCCAACATGGAGAGAATTCTCACATCTGGCTGCTGGGAGGGTCGTTGTTTTTGTATAGAAGAGGGGAGGAGGCCACTGACTCTCAAATGGAGCTCTTGATCTTAGATAAGTTGATTTCCTCCTCAGATGAAATACCTCAGAAAATTATAGTGTTACATTCCTTCCAGAGAGCCCAACAAACCATCCTTGGGATGATATTCCATGCCCCGTTAATCGGAGAATGGGGGGGAGAAGGAAGTGCGCCAGTTAGAGATGGTGTTGAGGATGGAAGAGGGATCCTGATTTGATATTTTAAAGACTAAATAAACCCAATCCCAAATTTTGATAGCATAGAGACATTCGTTCAGGAAATGGTTTGAAGATTCTTCCTCTTATTAACAAAGTTGGCATCTAGAGGGTCCAATAAAACCTTTTTTTTAAGGTTTTCCTATGTTAGAATTTTTCGATGGAAGACAAGCCAGAGGAAGATGTAGATTTTTGGCCATTGTCTTCTGTCCAAAATTGAATTCCATTTGGAGTTAGGTTGGATTTGATCATGTTCAACAATGTATCTGTATGCTTCCTTTATGTTGAAGTGACCAGCTGTGTTTTTTCCCCAACTAATTTTGTCATCTGCGGTGTCATGGAGGATTTGTCTCTTTTGGAGTTCCATTGATAGTTCAGAACAAACCTAAGGGTTGATATGGGGCATCTAGTCTTTTTTATCAATCCATTCTCTCCAATTGTTCCCTTCTACGTTAGGTTTCCATTAATGACAAACCCTGCTCCTACCTCTATTTTGCATTTCAGACTTAATTAATTGATATTGATCCTTATCAAGTTCAGTCCTTTGCTACCAGGCATCTTCCCAGAAGAGTGCCTTGTCTCCATTACCAACCTCCCAGAAAATGTGTCTTTGGATGATAGCCCGATTCTCCCACGTTTGGTTCAAGATTACAAAACCTTTGATGGTATTGTTTAGCCTTATTATTTGCCCCTGCGAGTGGGTGGGATCGTACTTTTATTTCCATAGGGTTCCCCAAGGTGAAATTGAGATTTTCAATCCATCTCCAAAGAGTTTTAGCTCCCAAGGCCTTCCCTAGGAGCTCAATGTCCCTAATTCCTACTCCTCCATCCTTTTCGGGCCTACAAAAAAATTTCGATGCAACTAGAGCCCATTTTTGTGTTTTCTCTGCTCCTCTCCACAAGATGTTCCTTTGTAGATTTCTAATTGCATTGGAGATCACATTTGGGGTAGCCAAAGCTGAATATAGGTAGTGTTGGATCACCCGTAAAACAATTTCTATAAGAACAAGATGACCTGACAGATTCAGTGATCAGAACGTCCAGTTGGCTAGCCTCTTCTCTAAGTTATTTATCAAAGCTTCCCAAGTGGCTTCCCAAGTGGCTCGAGCCAAAGGCTTGTCAGTCAAGGAAAACCCTAGGTATTTTGAGGGGAGAGAGCTTATGGAGAAGTCGAGGATTCGAGAAATGTTTTTTCAAATAAGAAAAGAAGTTTTGAAGAAGAATAATTTAGATTTTTCAGGATTGATGGACGTGCCAGAGGCCGTGAAGAAGTCAAAGAGAATGGTATTGAAGAAGGAAGCTTCTTTGACAGTCAGGAGCCGCATAAGCAAATTGTCATCCACAAATTGTTGGTGCGTGGAGGGAGGAGCAGAGGCATGAGGCTGGAGACCAGAAATCCCATTGGCGGACAAGGCTGCCGATATGGAGAAACTAAGCCCTTCGGCCATTATAACAAAGAGAAAGGGGGAAATTGGGCCCCTCTACCTAATGCCCTTAGAGGGGTGGAAGGGCGGAGACGGGGATCCATTCAGGAGGATGGAGAAGCGATCCAGGTGTATTTCAGAAAAAGTATTATTGGCATGGTGAAAGGCTCAAAACTCAAAGTGGCAAAATCTGGATAAACTTAGCATCAGATCAAAGTGCTCATCATCATGATTCCAACAGTGTGAATGACACTCAAATTTGAGTCCAGATGACGAAGTTAGAACAAGTCAAAGTTTGAGTTTTGACTTGTCGAGGTAGCAGGGAGTAGATGACATGGAAAAGTTTTAGCGAATGAGGGAGCGCCACTTGGAAGGTTGCCTTTAGGCCCTGCATATCGCATACTGGTGAAAAGGAGGAGTGGCTTAAGGAGAATTAGCCCCTGTCATTTCTGGTTGTGATTATGATATCACATATCGCAAGCTGGAGGAGGAACAAAAAGGTTAAGAATCGGCCTTGGCGAAGACCTGATTGTGATGTGATATTATTGCATATCACAATTGCAGAATAAGGATGGTGTTACAAAAGGCCCAGGAGGAAAGCACCGATCACGATATTGCGGTGGGGGGTCAAATCCAAAATGCTATATATTATGATTTGTAAATCTCGACGAGTCCACCATATCACAGAGAACTGGCGCTGGGTTGATACGTTGATCGGTTCCACGCTGATTATGATTTGCGGGGAGGATATAGACACGATATTTTGTATGGTGTTTTCTATAATTCTGACAGGTCTGTATATCATAGGATGCTTGTGTCTTAGCTTGTACTATCCACTGATAAGTTGGAAATGTTGAAACAGATGTTGTCAAGACTCATGTGCAATTGAGATGGGTTTACCTTGCTGGAAGGGGGATTCACTATTGCGGTAGGGTTATTTCCGTGAATCCTTCTGAACCGATTTTGCCTGCTAACTTGGCTTTGTATGTTAGAATTGCCGCAATTTTGAGGGATACTTCCATGCTTATATATATGATTGTTTGTGTTGGGAGAAAGTGGAGAGGATTGGTTGAATACTCAGAATCTATTGCACACAGCAAACCCTAACCCTAGCAGTAGGCTGAAACCTTTCCTTGAGTAGCAGGGAGGTTCCAAGAAGGTTACAAAAGGCCTGATTATCCAAATTACGAGTTTGGATAGGTTTTTTTGCACTATTTTTCTCCAGTAGTTTAGTGGTACTATTTGTTTCTGAATTTGGCTCTCCATTCTCTACCCATATTTCATCTTGGAGGTATCAGATTTTTCACATAACATACATAGGTGGAAACTCTGTTTGATTCAGGTTCCCAAGCAAACTTAATCTCGGAGTCCTTAGTGAAAAGGTTAGGCCTTGAAACTAAACCTCATCCAAGTCCATACCCACATGGTTGGGTAAGCGATAAAGCCCAATTTGAGGTCACCAAGGAGTGTAAGGCCAGATTTGTAATTGCTTCTAAATTAGTTTATGAGGTAGAGTTAGATGTAGTACCTTTGGACATCTGTGTAATCATCATGGGAATCCAATATCTATATGACAGAAAGGCCATTTTCTTTTAGTGTGAAAACAAATACCACCTCACAAAGGATGGGGTAGAGTATATAGTCAAAGTTCATCATACAAAATTTAGTGCTAGCCTTGTAAGTGCAAGACAAATTAAAAGACTAGTTAATTCTAGTAAATGGTGCAAGCTCATGGTAGTGAAGGTGAAAGAAGCTGAGATGGCTAACACTTGCAAAGGATGTGATCCTGATCATAAGAAGGAATTATTTGAAATTGTTTCTGACTATGATGAATCGTTTCAAGAACCAAGAGGATTGTCCCCTAAACGAGAAATCCAACATGAGATCCATTTGCAACAGGATTCTCTTTTACCAAATGTTGGCATGTAAAGGATGGCTTCTATCGAGATCGAGGAGATCAAGAAACAGGTGCAGGAACTGTTAAATAAGGGATTCATCAGAACAAGTTCTTCTCCTTGTGGCTCACCGATCATGTTGGTCCCCAAGAAATATGACACATGGATAATGTGTGTAGATTACAAGGTGTTAAACAAGATCGCAGTGAAGAATCAATACCCTCTCCCTCGCATTGATGAATTGTTAGATCAATTGAAAAACGTTGTTTATTTTACAAAGCTAGATTTGCGTAGTAGTTATCACTAGGTTAGAATTATGGAGCGGGAGATTTGGAAAATTGCATTCAAAACCAATTAGGGGTTGTTCTAATGGATGGTGATGCCATTCAGACTGTGCAACACTCCACCCAAATTCATGACAGTAATGAATGAGTTATTTAGTCCTTTTCTTGATCATTTTGGTCTTGTGTATCTGGATGATATTCTTCTATATAGTAGGACATGGGAGGAACATATGTGTCACATTAAGAAAATGCTTGATGTTCTGAAGAATGAGAAACTATATTTGAAACTGTCAAAGTGTGAGTTTGGGAAGACTATTCTAATTTATTTAGGCCATATTGTTGGTAATGGACAATTAAGGATAGATCCCTATAAGTGGAGGCGATAATGAAATTGGCATGAGCCCACGAATGTTATAGAAGTTCAAATTTTTTTGGGCACGATGCAATGTTGGAGACGGTTCATTGTGAACTTCTCTATTTTCGCAACCCCCTTGTACGCCTTGACTAGTGTGAAGCAAGCCTTTCAGTAGGGAGGAAAACAACAAAAATCCTTCAACACATTGAAAGAGAAGATCAGCGTAGAACCAGTGCTAGCCTTAGCAGACCTTCAGCAACCTTTCTAAATTGAAACCGATGCCAATGAATATGCCATGGCATTGTATTGATGTAGGAAAGAAGGCCTCTATGTTATCATTCAGAGACTTTCTCCGAGGATTTTGTGAATTATACTACGTATGATAGAGAGTTTTACACCTTGGAACAGAGTGTAAAGAAGTGGAAACACTATCTGATCGGCAAGGAGACCATCATCCACATGGATCATCACCCCTTGCAGTATCTTCAATCATGGACCAAGATTCAGCAAGCCCATCACTTTAGATGGATGGCAATTTCATTTTGTAATAAGATATAATAAGGGCACAACCAACAAAGTAGAAGATATGCTTTCTCACCCTCCTATTTCTACATCAGTAGTTTTATAAAATGTTTCTTTGTCGTTAAAAAGTTATGTTGAACAGCATGCTAATGATAGCGATTTTAAAGAAATCTATGCAAAACTAACCCGTGGATTGCAGGTGGACAATTATTACTTGCAGGGAAATCTATTGTACTAGCTTGGAAAAATGTGTATACCTGATGATGAAAGGGTTCAAGTAATCCGAGAGGCTCATACCTCTGTCGTGTCTAGTCATTTTTGAATTGAGAAAACTTTGTCATTTGCAGAGGTTTTGTTATTGGCCTCATATCAAAAACATTGTGACTCGCTTTGTAAAGCGTTCTGTGTTGTGTTCTATTTAAAAGCCCTCTAATAGAAAACTTGGGCTATACACACCACTCCCTATTCCGAGTCAACCATGGGAAAGTGTGTCCATGGACTTTGTAGGAGGTTTTCCTATGTCTAGGAAAGGTCATGAACATTTGTATGTCATTATGGATAGGTTTAGTAAAATGTGTGTTTTAATGCCTTGTAAAAAGCAGGCCACTGCTGAGCAGACTGCTTTTCTTTTCTTTTAGCATGTTTGGGTCCATTTGGTTTGCCCACATCTATTGTGATAGATTGAGACTCTCACTTTCTTGGAGATTTTTGGACCAGATTGTGGAGAATTATGGACACCAAGTTGAAAAGAAGTACGACATTTCATCCAAAGACCGATGGATAGAGAGAGGTTGTCAACTACACTATGGTACACTTGTTGCGAGGCTATTGTGGGAAACATCCCTAGTTGTGGGATGAACAATTTCCTTATGTGAAACATGTATACAATCAAGCAACACATTCATCTACACAGGGCTCACCATTTGAGACATGTTTTGGCTATCTACCTAGAGATCCATTGGACATGGTCTTTGGGAAAGAGGAGGATAGCAATGGATGAGATGATAGCAACAAAGCATGAAAGTTCATTCAACGGATATAGGTGATTCATCAGGAAGTGCAGGAGAAGTTGGAGAAGAGTCAAGCTTGGTAAAAAACTCGACATGATAAACACCGATTTGACCATCATTGTCAAGTTGGGGACAATGTATGGCTCCATATAAGCAAAGATAGAAGGGATAAGGGAAGAAACTAAGACCCATTAGATATGGTCCCTTCACCAAATTGCAAAAGATTGGAGACAATGCTCTTTGTCTTGACTTGCCTGCTTATATGCAAATGTACTCCGTGGTAAATGTGGAAGGCCTAAAGCATTATGAACCTCCATTGATTATGGATATTGAGGATGTTGCACAGATTCCTACAGTGGATTATTTTGCACCAGGGTATCTAGATAAGCTGCCCGGTGATATCATACTTGACAGGAGGACCAGAACTTCACAACGGGGATATGTGAAGAATACCTGTGTTGGCTTCAAAGGAATGCATCCAAGAAAATCTCAATGGATGGAGAAGGAAAAAGTGAGGGAGAAATTTCCTCACTTGCCAGTTCACTGAAAATTGTTTTGGTGGTCCAAAAGCTCTTAGTGGGGAGGATTTATCCAGGTGGATATTCAGAAAACTACTAGTGGCATGGTTAAAGGTTCAAAACTTGAAGTGGAAGAATATAGATAAACTTAGCATTGGATCAAAATTCTCGTCATCCTAATTCCAACGATGTGAACAACACTAAAATCTGAGTCCAGATGACAAAGTTAGAACAAGTCAAATTTGAGTTTTGACTTGTCTAGGTAGGAGGGAGAAGATGAAATGGAAAAGTTTCAATGAATGAGGGAGCACCACATGGCAGATTGCCACTAGGCCCTGCATATTGCATATTGACGAAAAGGAGGAGCGGCTTAAGGAGAATTGGCCCCTGGCATTGCCAGCTGTGATTGTGATATTGTATATCACAGGCTAGAGGAGTAACAAAAAGGTTAAGAATCGACCTCAGCGAAGACTCGATTGCGATGCAATACTATCGCATATCACAATCACAAAAAATTGATGGTATAACAAAAGGCCCTGGTGGAAAGTGCCAATTGCGATTTCGCGATAGGCGGTGATTGCAATATTGCGATGGGGTTCCGAACCCGAAATGTTATATATTTTCATTTATAAATCTCGGCAGGTCCGTCATATCGCAAAGCACCAGAGCTGGGTTGATACGCCGATGGGTTCCACACCGATTGTGATTTTTGAGGAGGATCTAGACGCGATATTTTGTATGTTGTGTTCTATAAATCAACGGGTCCATATATCGCAGGATGCTTGTGTCTTAGCTTGGACTATCCACCGATAAGTTGGAAACGGTGAAAAACATGTTGCCAAAACTCATGCATAGTTGAGATGGGTTTCACTTGTTGGAACAAGGCTTCACTATTGCAATAAGGTTGTTTTCGTGAATCCTTCCAACCCAATTATGCTTGCTAACTTGGGTTCTTATGTTAGAACTACCCCAATTTTGAGGGATGCTGCCATGCTTATATATATGACTATTTTTGTTGGGACGAAGAGGAGAGGACTGGTCAAATATTCAGAATCTATTACACCCAACAAACCCTAACCCTGGTTGTAGGCAAGAACCTTGCCTTGAGAAGCAGGGAGATTCCGAGAAGGTTGCAGAAAGCCCGATTATCCAAATTCAAAGTTTGGATAGGTGTTTTTGCAATATTTTTTGCCAGGAGTTCAGTGGTACTGTCTATTTCTGAATCTAGGCTCTCCATTCTCTACCCATATTGTAGCTTGGAGGTATCAAGGTTCTCATTTCTTGTTGCTCGTACTTTTTTATCTCTTTGATGCCACTAATAGAAAGAAGGCCTCCCCAATTTTGAGCAGGGCCCAAAGACGTGGACGAACTCCGTAATCAAATCACTGTGTCACGGTTTTTTTGTTGTTCTAATTATTTCCGCATTGTTTATATGCTTTTAAGTTCCATGGTTAATTAAAACTGTTATATGTAATTTATATCCATATATAAGTAAAAGATCCTATATCAAGACGAATGCTCCAGACACCATTTCCATGATCCATTTGATACTCTCTTTGTGGAACCCATAAGATTCTATAACTTCTCTCATGTAGGCCCATCTTATCTTGTTGATGGCCTTAGACATGTATAATTGGATCATCATGCTAGAATTCTTTTGTGAGTTGAGAGAGTGAATGAGTTCATGGCAGAGGATGATACTGTCCATGATTTGCCTTCCTTCCACATAGCCAAATTGATGATGAGAGATAAGGAGAGGCAGGATAGATTTTAGATGATTGGCCAAGACTTTGGAAATGATTTTATAAATGACATTGGAGAGGGAAATGGGTCGAAATTGTCCGGGGAGTTTGCTTAGTTTCCCTTGGAAATTAGAGTGAAGAACATGGAGATGAGGGATTTTAGGACATAATTTAGAATGCGGCAATCTTCAACAAGGGCATGGACATCATGTTTGAGGATTAGCCAGCAGGATTTGTAGAAAACAATGGTAAAACCATCCGGATCTAGGGCATTACAATTGGGCATACTCATAACAAAATCCTCCACTCCCTGGAGATAAACTTTTCTTAAGAGCATTTTATTATGATCTTCAAAGAGGATCTTGGGAATGTGCTTGGCTATTTTTTTAATATCCTCATCTTGATCATTCCTTGGCTCCTTGAGAAGCGAGCTAAACTATTGAGTTAACTCATCTTCCATTTCCTCTTGAGAGTGAATGAGGTATCCCTCTCGACTCTTTAGAGCCAGAATTTTGTTGTTTCTTCTATGCTCTATCATCGATTTGCGAAAAAAGGTTGTATTCTTTTCCACACATTTTAGCCATATTATTTTTTATTTTTTCTACCATAGATTCTCCTCCTGAATGGCCCTTTCCTCCAAGTTTTGTTGTAGTTTTTGATCTTCTTGTTTGTTGTGTTATGTGATCCCTTCTTCAATGATGTGACTCTAGAGGAGCTCCATCTTAAGCTCCATTTTTTTTTTGTAATGATATTGCTGAATGATTCTCTATTCCATTTTTTAATTTCCTCTTTGATATCTTCCAGTTTATGTTGGAAGGTGTACATCTTGTTGCCAAATATGCTAGATGAGTTATTCCACCATAGCCTCATTTTGTCCAAGAATTTTGGGTGATCCAACCAGAAGGCCTCGAATCTAAAAAGATTTTTTTAGGACTAGTGGAGATATGAAACTTAAGAGAGATAGGCCAATGATTAGAACCATACTGAAAAAGAATAATAGCCTCTGTTTCCCAAGAGATTAAATAAGCTTCTTTAGAGAGGAGGAAACGATCTAGCCTAGAGGCTATTTGTCGATCACCACTTCTTCGATTGTTCTACGTGAAAGTGCCATTGCTTGTGGGGATGTCAATAAGATTGAGCCTTTCAATAGTTGAAAAGAAGGCATCATAGTCATTGTCCAATTTTCGGATTCCTCCCCTCTTTTCTCCCAGGTTTTTTATCATGCTGAATTCCCGAACAATGATTTTGTAAGGAATATGAATCGAATCAAGCAGATTGGAGATGCATTGAAGCATATTGATTCGATCTATCACCTTGTGGGGAGCATAGATATTAGTTATGCAGATGTTATCATTATTGGGTTGTGTTATATTCTTTCCACGACTAGCCCACATAGTTAACCAAGGGGTTAGAGGTGGGGCAGAGCCCCTCCTTTGTTGTGCCGATTTTGTAGCGGGGGGGGAGGGGGGTCACAGGGGGTTTTGAGGGGTGCAGGTAACCCCACTCTATGGGGTCCAGGGCATCGCCTCGAAAATTTTTGTTTTTGGACCCTATATTAGGTTGGGCAGACCTACCAATGGTTTTGTGCATGATTTTTCATATATGGTTTTGGACGTGATGGTTTTCGATCCATGGTTTTGGATGTGATGGTTTTTGGTCCATGGTATTGGATGCTTCGACGTGTATAAATATGTATTGTAACATTGAAAGGAACATAATGAAAAATCAACCTGGTAGTCTCGGTTTTGGGATCCAGGGGGGAATCTCTATGTACATGTGTTTTATGTGTTATGCTCTGGCATTTTTTATTTTCTGTGTTTTAGAATGTGTTTTATGGAAACTCAAGATGGAGGATCTATTGGTGGATAAAGATCAGTGAATCGCAGTAGATTCGGGTACTAAACCAATGGGAGTGTCTGAAGAAGAATGGAAGAAGTTTGATCGGAAGGCAAAGAGTGCAATACGATTATGTGTCTCAGATTCAGTATTTTTGAATCTATCAAGGGAAGCTACAGCGAAGGCTTTGTGGGACAAGTTAGGGATTTTGTACCAATATAAGTCTCTGATGAATAAATTGTTCCTGTGGAAAAAGCTATATAACTTGAAGATGAATAATGGAGACTCGATGATAGAGCATCTAAATGCATTTAATACTGTGGTAAGTAAGTTATTATCTGTTGATATTAAAATTTTAGATGAAGATAAGTGGATCAGTTTATTGTGTTCTCTACCAGATTCATGGGATAGTCTGGTTATTGCAATAGGTAGCAA
>APFE031748559.1:7997-51386 GCA_000404065.3 Pinus taeda
TTTTACTGACAAGATTTCTCGGACATCAATTCCTCTTCTGTCCCTTTCATATATGTTGATACGATTAGAGACAACTTGTCTATTGTTGCATTTGGCACTACTACACGGAGGGGGACTTTAAGACAATTTTTTAAGAGAAAAGAAATATTTTGTCTTCAAAATTTCAATATGAGGCGATAGTAAAAAAAGGTAAAGGTAAAGGATTAGGGGTCTGTCTACTGGCATTCACTGAGTGGTTGGTTTACCATGGTTGTGAAGTGATATTCAACAAAGGAAAAGCATTCCTAAGACACATAGCCACGGGGCAGGTGAAGCAGATTAGAGTTCGTGTGAAGAACCTATATAAGCTAGATGTGGAAGAATGTGCTACATTAAGCACTAAGGCAGAGAAAGTGAAGGTCGCGATGTCGATGAACTTTGGCACAAAATACTTGGTCATTTGTATCATGGTACCTCAAATATTATAGAACAAATAACCACTCGCCTCTCTAAAGGAGCACTTAAGAAATAGGATATATGCAAAGGATTTACATTACAAAAGTACATAAAATCCACATTCCATGATCAGGACAACAAAGCACATGCAGTCCTAGAAAGGATCCACTATGATGTTTATGGACCTTTCTCGACAACCTACACTGTCAGACACAAATATGTTGTGACTTTTATTGATGACTTCTCATGGAAGTGTTGGATCTTCTTCACGTGGAATAAAGATGAGACATTCTCTGAGTTCGTAGAATTCAAGACACTATTTAAAACAAAGCTAACGAGAAGGTGAAGGCTCTGTTGTAGAGGCTGCAACACCCTCCAAAATTTTGGCATGCACTTAAATTTCAGAGCCTACTATGGATATTGTGATCAATTGTTCCTTAGTCACTTATTGGTAAGTTGATGATCTCAAGCTCTCCTTTTTAATCTTAAGAGGCGTTTATGCTTTTATCCTTACATAGAATGTGTCATCTTTGGGCATGGGGGTAATCGCTTGTCATGCAAAGGGAGGTTTGTTTTGCTTCAAGGGGAAATATTTATGAGAATGAGACATGTTTAACACTCATTTCACACACTCTTACACAAGTTTCGCCTTTATCCTCCCGAAGTCTATAATTGAAGCCGCACTTGCCGTAAGCTGCCACAAAGGTCGTTGCATTAAGTGAAGTATGTGTTATATGTTCTAGATGGTCTATGTTGTATCGATAAGTTTTCAAGTGTGTGATCATAGTGAAGTTTTATCACTATTCACTTAAGTTCCACTGATCCTGTTAGCGCTTAAATCTACCTGAAGTAAGGTAGGACTCAAGGCTACATCAAACCACGCTCAGCCTCGTAGCTAGCCCTACGAGGACAGGAGAGGGTTCTCTCCGGGTCAAACTCGGCAAAAGATAATCAAAGAGGTTCGAGATGACCGAATTGATGACTAATTTTAGGCTAGGTATGAAGTACAAGGACTTTGGAATTGATTTTTTTAAGGTTTTGTTGAATTCAAGGGAAAGGCAAATTTGGGTGCGGGGATGAGGCACAACTTTTGCAGAGGTCTACTTGGGGCAAGATAGGCGATTATTTTGATGCCTTAAAGCAAGTGATATGGGTAGATCAGACTGGTGAGGAGCTAAGGAGAGAAAGGAAGTCTCAAGGATTCTCCTCAAACTGAAGAAAACATAGAAAATTAAACAAATTTAAAGGCAGAGCATAGCAAGTTCATGGATTCTACCTTAACACTTCATTTGTTTAATTACAGAAGATTAAATCAGGAAAGTGGTACACATACACAACTTACAAGTACTGAGAGAAACACACCATCAACACAGAAATCCACATGAATCCCAAATAGGGCTGCAAAACCCTGGTCTTTCCTTTGCCAAAAATGCAGATAAGATATGTACAATAAAGTGTCAAGCTATTCCCAAGAGTCCAACCCTGAAAATGACTAAGAAAATACATAATATAGGCAAGCCAACACATTCCCTTGCCTCTAGGGGTCGATCTCATCATCCTAGGAGCTATTTCAACCAATTCTAAACTAAGCACTACAATCTAGGCATTCAAAACAACTTGCCTCTATAAGCTAGGAAACCAATTCATTCATTACATTTTTGCTATTTTATGAATGAATCATCTAGAATAGGTAAATAAGTGTTAAATAAACATAAATTTCCATTAATTACATCAAGAAGGGTGAAAAATCCCGTCACAAGTCAAAACTGGTCAAACTGGCTTCATTTGCTGCGTTGAGGAGGAAAACTGTGCCAAAAAACCCTGTGCGACGCGCACCTAAGCCCTGTGCCTCGCGCGCCTTTCCACCTGATTTTTGGGCACTTCCCGGCATCCAAATTGAGCTTAGGTTGGCTTGTTGGAAAGCCCTGGAGGTCTAGTTTCTAACCCAAGTGGAATTTGCCAATTTGGTGTCCATTTGACCCTCCAAACGTGCGTTCTCCCACAAGTACTTCCTGCTGGTGCAAAAAGTGGCAGAAATGTGATTTTCATGATGTTTTTGAACCTTTTGGTCACCCAGAACTTGATGAAATGCCTTGGAAATGGTTGAGCATGTGTATTTCATAATGAAAAATCCAAAACTATAAGCCATCTGTGATTTGGACCTCCCCATCTTATGGGTTGCGCGCTGCGCGCGACGCGTAGAGCCAAAAAACCTGTTTCGCAAGCCAAAAATTTTGAAACAACAAAATTTTTCCAAATTTGCCCAAATTTGGAGTGAAGACCCTCCATCATGTATCATACTCAGCTAATGAAGCCTTGGCCAAAACTCGAAGCGAATCAGGCCTTTTGCGTTGTTTTTGTGCTTTGCTCAAACGCCTCTTGAGGATCTTCATTCTCGCTTTGCAAACATGTATGCGAGCCCAATAATGAGTCTTCATGTGGTGAAGCATGTCTTTGTCCCTATTTTCTTTCGCCAACAACTTCTCCAAATGAGTGTTCACCCGGATGAGCATTGATTCCCGATCAATAGGTGTCAAATCACCGAGTCTTCTTCAAGCCAATTCCTGGTCTTCCGGAATCTTTCGCGGCTCATAAAGTTCATGCTCATCTTCCAGCTGTTTGTTGCGCTGCTCTAAGTAGTTGATCACCCATTTATCCATCTGCAATTTCTTTTGTAGTGACTCATTCTTCGCCCTTTGCTCTCGGATGATCTCCTTGAGCTCCGAGTTAGGCGAGCTAGCATCAACATCAATGATACCCATATCCTGACCTCCTGAAGGACCCTCATCAACCATGGGTCCCTTGCCCCTATCCTGAATCTGTACCTGTGCTGAAGACGGAGGCGAGACCCCTTCCACATGATGTGGAGATAATACTCGCTTTGCTGATGATGTCAACAAGACCCCTTCCACCCTGGGTGGAGATAGTACTCGTCGTGCAAATGCAAATAAGGCCCTGGGGCCTTTCTGATATGTCACATATACTGGAGCATCAACATGCTCGGTCTCAGGAATGTCAAACTGTTGTGAAGGCCCTCCCTCATCATGAACTATCTCTGGAGGAGGCTATAGTGCGGAAAAGAAATCACGGGAGATGAAATCCTCCCAAGCAATACCCTGCTGTGCCAACTGATGCATCACTATGATTTTGATCAAGGCATACTGATATATGCTCCTGTGCTGATGTGCCGGGCTCTTCCTCTGTACTAAAGGCACCATCCTCTCTATGTTTCGACACATGAAAAATGGAATGTTCATCATACGTACCCGTGTGAAATGCATCAACAAACGAACATGGTACGCATAGAGACGTGAGAATCTGCCCTCACAGTTGAAATACCGAATGATGAGTTTCATCAACGGTGCAAACTCATCTTTTAGGTATCTGAAAGGAAAGGTTGCGCTCAAGTGTCTGATATATATGGGCTTCATATATGGCTCATAGTAATACCTGTCTAGCATCTGGCATTTACTCCATTTCTCCCCCACATTTGGTATCCCGGTGGCCTGAGCAATAGTGTCGAGTGACAAAGTGAAATCCACTCCAGCAAGGTTTACATGACCATTCTGTAGGTTAAGGACAAATAGACAGACCAGTTCCCAATGATGCTGAGTTTGTGAGGTGATCTCACAATATTGGTAGCATGATTGGTGCCAAAAACAATCCATTGCAAGTGGGCAAGCTTGCAATTGAGCCAAAGAAGTAGGCTCCTCCCTAACATGCTGTCCACTCTTGCCACCTTTATGATACCTCCGTGGCACATTAGGCACATTGACCTCCAATGTAGAGTCACTATCATACTCTTGCTCATATACTAACTCGGTCTCTGACATGTTCTTTAACAACAAGGTAGCTAGAATATATATATGCTGATATACAATTGTGTACAAAAATGACTGTAGACCTTTTCTTTTTCTCAAATGTTGTGACCAAGGGGACACAAATGACAAGGGAATTGTTAGGAAAAGGGAAGCATTAGGGAAATGGGAACAATGGAAATAAAATAAGGAAATTAGGGAAGGGAAGGGGCATATAAATTTTGAAATGTTAGGGTTTTGGGATGAGGTAAGGATTACATGTTTATTGTAGAAGGGGGGGATTAGGATTTTGAGGGAAGATAGTGTAGGGTTTTATGAGGATTTATTGGGAAAAATATTGGTGAAAATAGGGGATGGGAAACAAAGGGAATAGGAAACCTTGGCAACAGTGATTTTTGAAAACCCTACAACAAACTTGGCACTTGAATCCTTATAGCAAATTGATGAACAAGGAGGGTTTATACACTTGGTTTTTCATGGCAAGTATAGCATAATTTCTTTACATAAACCATCTAAAAACCAAGAACAAGCCGTGATGTAAGCCTACCTGTGATTTGATGTGTGAGAAGAGGTGATTTGAGTGGTTTCTCGGCAAATTTCAGGCATAAACTCCTATGCGCCGCGCGCCTCACCCAACGCACCGCGCGCGTTCAAACTTGCACTGGAAATTGTCCACTGATGCGCCGCGCACCTAACCTGATGCACTGCGTGCCCTGGAAATGGCCCAAGTTGCTCACAAATTCACAAAATCGCCTTAGAATAATGCTCTTTGCTCTTGGAAAGTGGAATGGGTTGCAAATGAGGAGGAATATCTTCATATAGACTCCTTGTTGATTTTTTCTTAACCGGAAACCCATTTTCTTATGTTTGGTTGTTGACACTTTTTCAAAATTAATAGGCTCTAACATTTTTGGTTTCTTTCTTAAAATAGGTTGAAATGATGATTTTCTTTGATAATTTTTTGCAGGGATAGCTCTGATATGCTTCGGCAAAGGAGACCAAGGCTACACTTGAACAATTGAAGAACTGAAATTTTTGACAATTTTTACAAAAATGAGGTGGCAACTTATCTTCAAAACTGACTTTTGAAGAGAAGTCCTAATTTAGCTGTACAATGATGAAAATTATTGAAGTGATGATCTATCGAAGACATCCCTCTGGCCCGCTGGTCTTCTAAGACTTTTCAAGACAAAATTGACTCAACCATAGACCTAAGACCTAAAAATTTAAAACATGATTGTAAATGATCTTTGAAGATTTATTTTAATGAATAGACCTGAACCGGAAGTGCCAAGCACGAGGGGAATGAGTGACACAAACCACTCCATCAGAGTTATGGCATGCCTAACGAAATGCAACTGATCAAAACGGATGGGAGACCTAAACATGAAATGCAAAAAGAGCTTTGATCTCTGACGGAGGGATAACTAGACCGACTCTAACATTGGCTCCAATGGGGATGGTAGATCCTTGGAGATGCCAAGAACCGCAGATCTCTGTAAGAGCTAGACAATGTCTTCATCCATTGGGCGATGGAGTCATTATTCCAACACAAAATCTTAAGAATTTGACTGAAAAAACCAAAATTGCTTTGACCAAACTAGACTCGAAACTAAAAGATTTAGACAACTGACTTGACCAATTTAGACTAACTAACCTTCATTTTCAGAATTATAGCCTTCACTTCGGGCCCCAAACTGAAAATGATACATTAGTTTACATGTGCAATAGGATAAAAGTAAAATGATATGTACAATGATGATGAAATGGACAGAAAATACTCAAAAGTAGTATCTCTTTAACAGCTGACCATTAATCGGCCCTCCAGGACATTCATCTCCATTCATCTCTTTGAGAAGGAAAGCATTTTGGCCACGATATGCTGCAATCTTGTAAGGACCCTTCCATAAATTTTCAAATTTGCCATGCTTTCCCTTGTCTTCATGACGAGCATCCCACCTCAAAACTACATCATCTAGCTGAAATGTGTCCGCCTTTGCTTTCCGGTCATAAACCTTTTTGATACGATCCTGCAACTTGCAAGTGTTTTGAAATACCTCCTCCTGTGTCTGTTGCAAATGAATCATCTGATTAATCCTTCTCTGCATAGGATCTTCCTCACTACCTGCTTCTTGAAGCAATTTGACTACCGGGACAACAAGCGAAGTAGGGAAAACCGTGTCTGTTCCGTACACCAACTCGAAAGGAGACATGCCAATAGAATTTTTCTGACTCACCCTATCAGCCCATAATGCATTTATCAACTTCTTGTGCCAGCCCTTTTTGCTGATTTCCAACAATTTCTTAATGATACTGACCAAAGATTTATTGGACGACTCTACCAATCCATTTCCTTGAGGGTGGTATGCGGTTGAATGTCCCAAGATAATATTGTACTTATAGCAAAACTCAATCATAATTTTTGACTTAAACACTACTTCATTATCCGTGATTAACTTACTTGGACATCCAAAATGTGACAAAATATTGGTTTCAAGAAAAGAAATAATTACCGCATCCGTAGCTTGTCGAGTAGGAATTGCTTTAATCCATTTTGTAAAGTAGTATGTAGTTGTCAATATCCATCGATGCTGTCCTGATGATGCTGGATGAATTTCGCCGATGAAATCCAATCCCCACTGCTGAAAAGGTGCGCTGACTTCAATTGGTTTGAGAGGCAAAGGCTGGAGTTTCTGTTTGCCTTCAAAAATTTGGCATTCTTGACAATTTTTAACAGCCTTATATACATCTGAAAATAATGAAGGCCAATAATAGCCTGCCCTTAGAATCTTGTTTGCTGTGGTCTTTCAAAACAGATGACCCCCACAGTCCCCTCTATGAAAATCTTCCACGACTCTTTTGGCTTCCTCCTCGACCAAACAATTCAATAACATTCCACCAGGGTCTTTCCAAAACAATGCTAAATCTATTATGCAGAATTTTGCAGCCTTCAATTTCAATGTTCTACTTCTGTTTCTCTGCATTCCAGGAGGTGAAGACAAATGCTGAAGTACATATAAAATTTCAGCGTACCAAGGAGAGGAAAGAAACATTTCAGATACCTGAACGGATGGATTCTCCTCATCTTCATCAGACATGGAAGCAATCAAATTTATGTCTAGAACTTGCAGATTCGTTTCAGCCATTAGCTTGGCGAGTCCTTGACCTTTGATCAGCTTGGTGGGTTTAATCTATACATCATACTCTAACAACGCAACAATCCACTTACCTCGTCTTCCTTCTGGATCTGCCTGTACTAAAATATCTTTAACTGTTGTGTTAGGAACATAAGCTAGAATATGTGAATGCAATATATACACACGGAAATATTTCAAGGCCTTAACAAGCGCAAGTGCTTGCTTCTCAATGATGTTATATTTCAATGCTCCATCTCTTATAATCCGACTGAAAAAAGCAATGGGATTTTCAACACCTTCCCTCTTCTGCATTAATACAGCTGCCAAACTGTGCTCAGAAGCAAATGAGAACAAAATAAAATCCCGAGTGTAGTCTGGGCTAATCAAAATAGGAGCATAAGAAAGAGCTAACTTCACTAAATTAAATGATTTCACGGCCTCTTCGGTCCACTTTACCTGACTGTCCTTCTTGAGCATGCTTGTGATTTCTCTAAGATGCTCCGCTAGATTGGGAATGAAGCGACGCAGAAAATTCAGTTTACCATTGAAGGATTGTATTTCTTTCTTGTTTCGGGGCTGTTCAATTTGTTGAATGGCTTCAACATGTGCTGGATCAACATGGATTCCGTCTTTAGATATGATGTGGCCAAGAAGTTTGCCCTCATCCATGGCAAAAAGACTCTTTTTCGGATTCAGTGATATACCATATTTTCTGCACTTTTGGAAAACAATTTTCAAATGATACAAATGTTCCTCATCAGAATTTGAAAACACGGTTAAGTCATCAAGATAAACAACTAAAAATACATCTTTCTCATTGGCGAAAGCCATGTCCATTGCACGCTGAAAGGTGGCTCCTGCATTTTTCAAACCAAAGGGCATATTTGCATAATGAAATGTTCCCCATGGAGTGGTGAATGCTGTCTTGTCATGGTCATCTTCATGCACTAAAATCTGATTGTATCCTAAATAACTGTCGAGTAGTGACATCCTTGATGCTGCAACTACTCGCTGCAATATATGGTCCATTTTGGGCAGCGGATAATTGTCTTTTAAGGACACCTTATTCAAATTTCTGAAGTCAATACATAAACAGATCTCACCTGTTTTCTTCCTTACGGGCACCAAGTTTGATATCCAACCTGAAAATCGAATAGGCATAATGATTCCTGACTTATACAATCTGTTTACCTCTTTCTCAATTGATGGCAGCAGCTTCGGATTAATTCTCCTCAACTTTTGATGGAAAGGCTTCTGATTTGGCTTAATAGGAATAGTATGCTGAATAATATTTGTATCATATGTTTTTAGATCTGAATAATCCCATGCAAAAACATAAGAAAATAGAGACAACAATTTCGCATATTCTGCTTTTACCTTTAGTGACAATGACTTTAATAGCTTTACCATCTTGGGATTCTCAGCTGTCCCAATGTTTACTTCTTCAACACCTTTTTTAGTTGGTCTCAATGTCGGTTTGCGGGCCACATCGTCTTGGTCAAACAACTCCTCTAAAGGAATCAATCCCTTAGGAATAATGTTTTCTTTAAGTTGGAGCACGTCCATTTGATTTACTTGTATATTATCACTACCATCATCATGTTCAATATCTATTGAGGTATCTTTGAACTTACCCTTATTTTGCAGAAACTGATTGATCTCTTCATCATCTTGAAAGACTTGCCAACATCGCTGATTGTCTGGAACGGTAGGATGGTGTTTCACATGGATCTCAAACTTGTTGCTATAATTCATTGGAATTTTTAAATTTATTGTTGCCTTAGCAAGTCCGTCAGCAACACCATTTTGTATGTGAGGCACACATGTCAAGGTATGATCAGAAAACAACTTCAAAATATCTAAGACTGCATTTCGATATGCTCTCATGTGAGGATGTTTGGCCTGAAACTCACCCTTAACTTGCTTTATCACCAACTCGGAATCACCATAGACTGCAATCTTCTCTGTTTTCAGCTTTCTAAGAATCTTTAGGCCAGCAATGAGAGCCTCATATTCTGCCTCATTATTTGAACAATCAAATGCTAGTTTATAGGAACACACTCTTACCTTGCTTGGAACTTTGTCTTGAGCGGAAAAGGGACTTC
Source organism: Pinus taeda (assembly GCA_000404065.3). Classification (NCBI taxonomy): domain Eukaryota; kingdom Viridiplantae; phylum Streptophyta; class Pinopsida; order Pinales; family Pinaceae; genus Pinus; species Pinus taeda. The sequence goes on from APFE031748559.1 coordinate 17,493, forward strand.
GAATCCACACACCAATACCAACACCATCACTACCTACTGCGCAATCAAAATCCATGGTCCAAAGACCATCTTCATCTTCTTCCAAGTGTTGAAATTGTGTTAGCTCTGTTTTTTGTGTTTGATGCCCCTTATCTTCAGCTATTTGCTCCATGGTAGCTTGCTTTTCTCCTCTTTCCTTTTGTAGAACTTCTCTGAAATTTTCAGTGATCTCTGGTATATCTTCCGCCTGAACTAACTGACTATCTAGATCATTAAAACTATCAGAAAATAAAACAAATGACTCCAAATCTGTATGTACATAATTTACAGGATGATTGATTGGCTTCTCTTTGCTGGTAATCATATATTTCATCTTTTGTTCTCGATATAGCTTTCTCATTTGACCAAAGACTGGAATTGTAGCATAAGAAAAGTCTAACTGTAGAGTACCCTTCAACTTAGCCCCCCAAGATCTTGAAAGTAGCATACCAAAATGTGGAGGAATGTCCGCCACCACCACATCCATCAAGGCATTTTTTGCTGGGATTTGGTCTAAGCTAACAACCAAATCTTTGATGAGCCTGATACATCTCACACGGATGGAATCAAATGAATACAAATCATGATATTTCCTTGTAATGTCTAACCCCACCTTCTCCATGATCGCCTTTGGCATCAAATTGTGCGAAGCACCCGAATCGAACATAGCATTGTGCAAAACATATTCATGCAATCTCAAACTGATATAAAAGGGAGGGACATCACTATCAGGGGACTCACCATCCAATGCTGGCTCAAAAATCAATTCTGGCTGATCATCTTCAACGTTCACTGTGTCAAACATGGGATTAAAATTCAGAATTTTAGAGACTTGACCTTGGTAGCTGCTGTTTTTCATGATTTCATTCAAAGGAATAGATACTTTTAATTTGGAAATTTCATTTTCCAAACTAAATGCTGAAACTTTGTCGACTTCTTTGACCAGAACCTCTCTCCTATCTTTGATTATAGCTGCTTGATTTGTCCTTTCTGCTGCTGATATCTTGCTAGTTGTGGGATCAATTATCTCTTTTCCTTTCTTCGGTGGTATTGGTGAATCCGTCTTTGGTGCTGTAGCTTCTTTTCTTTTCTGAATTGGATTGATGGGCACATCTCGGTTTCTCAATGAATACTGCCTCTGTTGAGTGGACAAGGCATTCAAATATCCTCTTTGGTAATCATCTAAATCTGCATCATTAGCTAAGATAAAATCTTCTCTTGCTGGGCGGCCTGAACTTTCTCCATTACTCTTCTTCTCAGTGATGTAAATGGGCAGATCGTCAGCATCAGGAGTAAAGAAGGGTTTTGGTCCCCTACTACATCAGCATCTTCATCTAAATCTTGACTCACAAAATTCTGCAAAGACGAGTCTTGATCGGTTGCTGGACTGCGGCTCTTGTACTCTTGGTTCACGCGCTGCTTAATTATGAACTGAGTTGGTTGCTGGCCACGGTAATTTGGATTACGAATCTGCGCGTTCTGATTTGTCAAGGTTTCAACCTTTTGAACATCTCACGAAGCCAAGGCGGTTTTGATGTAGATTCTTCCTTATCATTCAGATTTGCCTCAACATTAACAACAATCTTTTGCACTATTTTTCTAAAGTAGGGATCTCTATCCTGTAATGAATAAGCCATCTCCGGATCAAAGCCATCCGGGAATTTGAGAAGAGCTGATTTTCTAGATGGTCTTAAATCATCCAGAATAGCATTATAAACTGTATTGAACCTGATAATGTAGTCTTGGATAGACTCACCATGATTGCGTTTGATATTATTGTACTCGACATTGACCTGAAGCGGATCCTTCCTGAGTTCCCAATGATCTAGAAACTTCTTCTGAAGTTCAGCCAACGTAGGTATACTTCCAGCTCCCAAGCCTTTGAACCATTTTCTTACCTCTCCTCCAAATGTTTGTACAAACAATCACATAGTTACATCCTCTTCATCAATCTCATATAAATCATAAAAATTTTCCATTTTGTCTATGTGCTGCTGAGCGGACACACTTTGAGGAGTGCCATCAAATAAAGGAATCTTACGCTGATAGTCTACGGGCATATCATGCAATTGTTGAGGTAAAGCAAGAGGTGAAAAACGAGCAGCCATTGCTCTAGGTGGATTTACTCTAGGTGTTGTTGGTGGAGTGGGTGTAGTTGGTGTATGAGGAATATGCGGAGGTGTATGCGGAGGAGAAGCGATGTGGGATAAAGGAGGGGAATTGGCTGCATATTCTGAATAAGTAATTATAGGCTGCACAGGAATGGTAGGAATGAAAGGTGGTTCAGTAGGAATTCTAGAGGTAGATGCCGTGACGGTGGATCTAATGTTTGCAGATACAGCTTCTAAGAAATCAGCAAGATTGGCGGCTTGGATGTCAGTCTGAAGGTGCCTCAAGATAAAATTGTCAATTAATTTATCGTGCCTTTCAAATTCAAGAGCTGCAACAAAGTTAGGATTTGGAACAATAGAATCAAGAGCGTTTTTAGACTTGGTTTTAAACAATGACAATTCAAACCTTTCGTCAATAGCCAGTTCTGCAAGGTATTCAAAAATTGCAGGACATGAATGAGATTTAACCAAGGGAGTCGCTAAGCTTTCTTGACGGAGGATTTTTCGAATCAAATTTGGATTTTCATAAATAGGAGGTGGATTCAGATCTAGATTAGCTCTTGTATGTCTTTTTGAAGCCAGTGTGTTTATCAGAAGATCAAAAGAACTAAATAATTCAGCCAAATCATTTGCTAGACTTAATCATCCAAAGGTCTAGAACGAACAAAAGTACTGGGGTGATTTGCAAATCAAGTTTCCACAAGCTAACTGGAGATTGACTGAAGCAACATTTATCTACTATGCACTCGCAGAGCAATGTGCAGTTCGAAGGCTACCTGGCGTGACTTCAGACTCCATCTAATATTTGTGAAACAAACTCATCAGAAAGCAAACCATTGAGATTTCTCCCCAGTATGGTCGCCACTATGTTAGCGCTCAAATCTACCTTAGGTTGAAATAAGGTGAGACTCAAGGCCACATCAAACCACGCTCAGCCTCGTAGCTAGCCCTACGAGGACAGGAGAGGGCTCTCTCCGGGTCAAAATCGGCAAAAGATAATCAAAGAGGCTCGAGATGACCGAATTGATGACTAATTTTAGGCTACGTATGAAGTACAAAGAGTTTAGAATTGATTTTTAAAGATTTTGTTGAATTCAAGGGAAAGGCAATTTTGGATGCGGGGATGAGGCACAGATTTTGCAGAGGTCTACTTGGGGCAAGATTGGCGATTGTATTGATGCCTTAAAGCAAGTGAGATGAATAGATCAGACTGGTGTGGAGCTAAGGATATCAAGGAAGTCTCAATGATTCTCCTTAAACTGAAGAAAACATAGAAAATTAAACAAATTTAAAGGCAGAGCATAGCAAGTTCACGGATTCTACCTTAACACTTCATTCATTTAATTACAGAAGATTAAATAAAGAAAGTGGTACAAATACAAAACTTACAAGTACTGAGAGAAACACACCATCAACAAATAAAGCCACATGAATCCCAAATAGTGCTGCAAAACCTTGGTCTTTCCTTTGCCAAAATGTAGATAAGATATGTACAATATAGTGTCTAGCTATTCCCAAGAGTCCAACCCTGAAAATGAATAAGAAAATACATAATATAGGCAAGCCAACTCATTCCCTTGCCTCTAGGGGTCTATCTCATCATCCTAGGAGCTGTTTCAACCAATTCTAAACTAAGCACTACAATCTAGGCAGTCAAAACAACTTGCCTCTATAAGCTAGGAAACCAATTCATTCATTACATTTTTGCTATTTTATGAATGAATCATCTAGAATAGGTAAATAAGTGTCATAACAAAATAAAGTTCCAATAATTACATCAATAAGGGCGAAAAATCCCATCACAAGTGAAAACTGGTCAAACTGGCTTGATTTGCTGAGCTGAGGACAAAAACTGTGCTAAAAAACCCTATGCGCTGCGCGCTTGAGCCCTTTGCGCCGCGCGCCTTTTCACCTACTTTTGGGGCACTTCCCGGCATCCAAATTGAGCTCAGGTTGGATTGTTAGAAAGCCTTGGATGTCTACTTTCCACCCCAAGTGGAATTTTCCAATTTGGTCTCCATTTGACCCTCCCAAAGTGGATTCTCCCAGAAGTACTTCCTGCTAGTGCAAAAAGTTGCAGAAAGGTGATTTTCATGATGTTTTTGAGATTTTGATCACCCAAAACTTGATGAAATGCCTTGGAAATGGCCGAGCATGTGTATTTCATCATTAAAAATCCAAAAATATAAGCCACCTGTGATTTGGACCTCCCCATCTTATGGGTCGCGCACTGAGCGCGACGCGTAGAGCCAAAAAACCTGTTTGGCAAGCCAAAAATTTTGAAACGACAAAATTTTCTCCAAATTTGCCCAAATTTGGAGTGAAGACCCTCCATCATGTATCATGCTCAACTAATGAAGGCTTGGCCAAAACTCGAAGCGGATCAGGCCTTTTGCGTTGTTTTTGCACTTTGCTCAAACGCCTCTTGAGGATCTTCATTCTCGCTTTGCAAACATGCATGCGAGCCCAATAGTGAGTCTTCATGTGGCAAAGCGTGTCTTTGTCCCTATTTTCTTTTGCCAAAAAATTCTCCAAATGAGTGTTCACCCGGATGAGCATTGATTCCCGATCAATAGGTGTCAAATCAACGGGTCTTCTTCGAGCCAATTCCCGGTCTTCCCGAATCTTCCACAGCTCATAAAGTTCATGCTCATCTTCCAACTGTTTGTTGCACTGCTCCATGTAGTTGATCACCCATTTAGCCATCTGCAATTTCTTTTGCAGTGACTCATTCTCGGCCCTTTGCTCTCAGATGATCTCCTTGAGCTCTGAGTTAGGCGAGCTAGCATCAACATCAATGATACCCATATCATGACCTCCTGAAGGACCCACATCAACCACCATGGGTCTCTTGCCCCTATCCTGAATCTGTACTTGTGCTGAAGATGGAGGCGAAACCCCTTCCACATGATGTGGAGATAATACTCACTCTGCTGATGATGTCAACGAGACCCCTTCCACCCTGGGTGGAGATAGTACTCGTCGTGCGGCTGCAAATAAGGCCCTGGGGCCTTTCTGATATGTCACATATACTGGAGCATCAACATGCTCGGTCTCAGGAATGTCAAACTACTGGGAAGGCCCTCCCTCATCATGAACTATCTCTGGAGGAGGCTGTAGCACAGAAAAGAAATCACGGGAGATGAAATTCTCCCAAGCAATACCCTGCTGTGCCAACTGATGCATCACTATGATTGTGATCAATGCATAGTGATATATGCTCCTGTGCTGATGTGCCGGGGTCTTCCTCTGTACTAAAGGTTCCATCCTCTCTATGTTTCGACACATGAAAAATGGAATGTTCATCATACGTACCCGTGTGAAATGCATCAAGAAAAGAACATGGTACGCATAGAGACGTGAGGATTTATTGGGAAAAATATTGGTGAAAATAGGGGATGGGAAACAAAGGGAATAGGAAAACCTTGGCAACAGTGATTTTTGAAAACTCTACAGCAAACTTGGCACTTGAATCTTTACAGCAAATTGATGAACAAAGAGGGTTTATACACTTGGTTTTTCATGGCAAGTATAGCATAATTTCTTTACATAAACCATCTAAAAACCAAGAACAAGCCGTGATGTAAGCCTACCTGTGATTTGATGCGTGAGGAGAGGTGATTTGAGTGGTTTCTGGGCAAATTTCAGGCATAAACTCCTATGCGCCGTGCACCTCACCCAACGCGCCTCACGCTCTTGATGCGCCATGCGCGTTCAAACTTGCACTGGAAATTGTCCACTGATGCGCCGTGCGCCACTGATGTGCCGCGTACCCTGGAAACAGCCCAAGTTGCTCACAAATTTACAAAATCACCTTAGAAAAATGCTATTTGCTCTTGGAAAGTGGAATGGGTTGCAAATGAGGAGGAATATCTTCATATAGACTCCTTGTTGATTTTTGCTTAATCCAAAACCCATTTTCTTATGTTTGGTTGTTAACACTTTTTCAAAATTAATAGGCTCTGACCTTTTTGGTTTCTTTCTTAAAATAGGTTGAAATGATGATTTTCTCTGATAATTTTTTGCAGGGATAGCTCTGATATGCTTCGGCAAAGGAGACCAAGGCTGCACTTGAACAATTGAAGAACTGAAAATTTTGAAAATTTTTACAAAAATGAGGGGGTGACTTATCTTCAAAACTAAGTTTTGAAGAGAAGTCCTAATTCAGCTGTACAATGATGAAAATTATTGAAGTGATGATTTATCGAAGACATCCCTCTGGCCCATTGGTCTTCTAAGAATTTTGAAGACAAAATTGACTCAACCCTAGACCTAAGACCTAAAAATTCAAAACATGATTGCAAATGATCTTTCAAGATTTATTTTAATGAATAGACCTGAACTAGCAGTGCCAAGCACAAGGGGAATGAGTGACACAAACCGCTCCATTAGAGTTATGGCATGCCTAACGAAATCATCTGATCAAAATAGATGGGAGACCTAAACATGAAATGCAAAAAGAGCTTTGATCTCTGACGGAGGGATAACTAGACTGACTCTAACATGGAGCATGAATGTATTGCAGTGGGTGAGACACAGGTGAATTGTCTGAATGACTTCTCTTGGACATATTGGTGACACTGACGATGGATTAGTAGTGTTAACCCCAAAGATGGATGGTGTGATGGACCAATGGTGACAACCAGTGAATGGAACAACCCAACCCGGCATGGATGCGGAAGGAAAGTGTCATGTTCAAGACCGACTTGCTACCAATAAAGTTTATTCAAGTTTTCCTCCCAGTTTTCCCCAGTCATTGCTGACCAGTACCTCTTTATTTTTGTTAAGCTTGAGGAGGATAACATATGCTTGTTATATAATCCGCCCTTCGGGCGAACCTCTCGCTATATTTTAGCGAGCCTAGCGACAGTGAAACTCGTTCTCATCCATTTGGACGAGTTTGTCGCTATTCGGTTTTAACGAGTTTAATGACAAAGATAACTCGGTCCCTTTCAATTTTAGAGAGTCTGAAAGAAATAGAAAGGATACTCCAACGATTCTTTTTCATCATATAATCCCTTAAGTCTGAAAAAGCATAAAATAATACAAAAGGGATGAATTTTCGATAGTTTTAATGAGCTGAACAAGACAAGCGCTCAATCTTTTTGTGTAATAATACCTCAGGTCCAAAAAGATTAAAATCTAGAGGATGGATAACACTTCTGATGACTTTAATGAGCCGGAGAGGCCAATCGCTCGGCAATCTTTTCATATTTTATGAGTCAAATTGAAAAGAGCTTAAAGGAGACTTGTTTTCAAGGAACGAGTGACGGTTTCAGATAGCAGCTGATTCCAGGTAAGATTTGGAATTTTCCAATCACGGCAATGTCACAAGGATGGCTAATAGAATCACTCTTCGCAGATGTTCCTCGAAGGGGTAAACAATCATATGGGGGTGAATGATCAGCTAAAACCAGAGTGGAGGTGATGATGAGAACACGACCAAGGCTCAAAAGCTGGCGATAAGGCATTCACAATGGTTATTTACCGGTTCATTTTTTTAATGAGCTTAAACTCTGGGGGAAACATTTTCTCATGACTTATGTTTATTTTTTAACGAGTTTGAACTATGTGCTAAAACTGCTCGTGGGGGGGTTTATTTTTTAAGGAGCTTGAACCCAGAGGTAACACTGCTCGCCAGTCGTATAATAAGGATGTCTCATTCAAGATGCCATTTTGAAGTTGCGCCCCGAATCCTTTCTTTATACAAGCTAGGAAACAACCAGCCTTATGGGTTTAAAGGGTTAGAGGTCCTACAAATTTAAAAAATAAATAGTCGCTCTTCGCTTGCACGTGAAAAGGTTTGCATGCCCCCATGTATAGTAAAAAATTTCCAGTTTACCAAGAAAGTTCCATTTGCATAGCAGACAGAAAGTTCACTTGGCGATGCCTACCGAAATAGACAAAGGGGAGTGGTGTAGAGATACTCCACTCACATAACTTTAACAAAGGTATCTTATTCCAGCCTGATCCCATTTTCCTCTAAGGTCGGGTTCGTCAGACTATTCATATATCCCTCGCGGAAACCCACTCTATACCCAAGGTTTCCCTGCTGAAACAGACCAGGGTACATGCCCCCTGGGTTTCAGTCACATCCTCCTGAATCACTCGCGCTCATCAAGTGGACAGACTTGAGATCGATGAGACATTCCTTGCATGAAAAGACCATTTAGGGATAGCATTTGACTATTTGTGATGTGTGAACCAGGGAATGGCATTTGGTCTACGAGCTTGACCATTCTGCCTTCGTGCGAAAAACACATTACTCTAAAGAGTGAGGAGACGATGGCTCCCATGCAATAAATATAGCCACATCCAAGGAGTAGATTATAATCCAAGGGTCCTTGAACTACCATCAAGTTCATGTGAACGGTTTTCCTTCTCAAAGTAATGGGCACATTTGGAAAGATCCCTAAAGTTCGACTGGTTCCTTTGTCAAAGCCTGTCAGATTTCTCATTTCAGGAAAAAGTGATGGTGAACCAAGCGCTTTCCAAGTAGTTGAGGAAAGGATTCTTACAGAAGGCCCTTCATCGATCATGGTACTAGCCATGACTATTCTGTAAGCTTCTACAATGATTCTGAATGGTACACTAGCTGGTAAACGAGGTCTGCCTAGTAGATTCCAATCGAAGGAAATGAGTAGGTTACTTGCTAGTGGGACCGAATAGACGGTCGGGTATGACTCTGATGAACTTCCTTCCTGCGATAAAGGAATGGGTGGACTGCGCCCAAGCTCATTGGAGTCTGTGTTTATGAAAATAATTTGAATGGTGTCATTCTCTTTCTCTTTGGTGACGGTATCATTCAAAGATGAACACTCTGAAGGCAAGATTGGGTCAACTGCCATCTTGACCTTTTGACTTTCGTCTGGTATGGACTTAGAGGGTTCATTTTCAATGATAGATGCTTCGACCGACCATAATGATGGGCCAGCTAGATTTTCAACCAGTGATGGACTTGGCAAGAGTTTTTAATATCCAGGAGGGAGCCGTAGCGGTGAAGCAAGATGGTCATCCAAAACTCTTTTAGCCTCGTCAAGGAAGGGACAATGGTGGATGGCGTGATTACCTTCACACAATTTACGAGGAAATCTGGGATTCCTTTTCTGTCCAGGTGCTTCACTTTCACTGGTTGATGGTGTGCATTCAACGTGATCATTAGAGGTTGATGACACTGGATTGTGCAAACGAGGAGGCCAGTCCCTTAAGATCCATGGGATGTAGGGACAATCTCGGTGATAGTGGTCTCCATTGCAAATGACACAAGGATATTTAGGTTTAGATGGTGCAGCGTGAGGATTTTCGCTAGATGATGCTTGGTTTCCCCATTTCGATTTTGGTTCCTTTTTCTTCTTTTCCTTTTTCTCTTTCTGCTTCTTCTTCTTCTCAGCTACTTGATTTTTAGCTTTATCAGCTTTATCAAGCGAAGAGGAAGGAGGAGAGGGAGAACCAGATGAAGTAGAGGGTTGGGAGGCAACTCTAGTGTCATCTAGTTGCTGACTTGACTGTTCAGGAATTACGGGATTCTGAACGATAGAGGTAGAGAAGAGCCAGATAGGCAAACCAATAGTTAACCCTAGAAGTGAGAATGTGGCCATATGGGATGCACCAACATCTCCCGAAGAGGAGAAGGGACTAGGATTTCCTCCAAGGGGAAATCCTTGGTTGGTAGACTCCATTTTCTCAACCTGAAGACCAATGAGGGAATTTGTGATGTTATTCCAATTAAGATAAATTTTAGACGCTTTGACACAACTTGTTTTTTCAATTTTAAAGAGTCGAGAAAAAACAAAAGATGACTCTAGTTGCCTTCGATTTTTATTGAGCCTGAAGTGACAAGCGCTCAGAGGACCTTTTCTTTTAAGGAGTCTGAAAAGGAGCAAAATGGACTTCTCTAGAGATCTAGGCAGAGGGGATTACCAAACCATCGCAAACTACAGAATACTTTTTTACGTACGACAGTCAATTCTTCCCGATATGATGTGTTTAGTGCATTGCGATCGGATAGGGGCGGAGACACAAGCTTCCTAAGGATAAAAGGATGTAGCCTATTGTGGTCTCCCAATATATACTTGACGATACATGGGAGCACAAGTCCGTACTGGCACTTGTCGTCTCAGAGTGGAGAATCACCCAACCAACAACAAGAACAATAGTTACCAGGTTTTACGACGCCAGAATACAATCTCTACCTAGACCTCTAGATGTTGTGCGTTAGGTTCCAAAGCATTGTTAGATTCATTAAATTTATTTTAAGTTGATCTTGCTTAAAAGTTTGCCTTTCAGGTTCACCGCGTGATGTGTATACAATTCCTAAAATGCAGTCTAAGATGATAAACAAACATTTAATCTTCTTTAGGCAATGAAAGTCCTAGCTACTAAGGAAAGAAAGTTAAGAATCTTTCAGCAAAGAGCATAGAGAAAATGCTAAATGAACCATCCTAAATCAAACCAGGCAGTCTAAATGCAAATGCACATGCATGTATTTGTTTCTAGCCTTCTTAATGTATGAATGATGATAATAAAGCTAAGTGAAAATATGAATGATGATAAGAAAGCTAAGTGCAAATATGAATTATTTTCAAAGCAACAGTACTCAACAAATTTCTTTTCAAAATGAAGTGAAGGTAGGAGAGACACTTTACAATTTCGAAATGAAAATTGATTTTCGACACTTTAAAAACTACTAATTCAAATCATATGCAATAATAATTGTATAATCGACTATCAAGAACAATGGGATTGTCTTCTAAAACTGAAAACGACAGTTATGAAACTTTTAGATCAAGAAATGATAGTTCGACTATGCTACTTTTCTGCAAAAGAGGACTGAAAATGGCACACAATACATAAAAAAAACTTACATTTCTTTGCACTATGGAGGCGGAATAATGTAAGAGAAAGGGGTTTTCACAGAGATACACTGACCACAAACAACAAAACTCCTGAATAGGACTGAAAACAGTGAAGAAAAACCCAAAGTCTGAAGGTAAAGTTAACCTTCCCTGACCATCGCACCTATTACATAGTGAATTTAGTATGCAGCGCACCTACTGCACTCAGGAAGTGTGATGCATACAGACTGCCTTGATGGCAGGGTGCGATGGTACTAGTGCGAGACTTTGAATGCGTTTTTACTCACAATTTGCAATTCAATTCAGGGATTTAGGCCGAGTAAGTGATGTTCAGTATATGTAAATCACAAGGTTGATCTAAGGAGGTTACTAGAGCTACCACTTAGGGCAATTAGACTGTTTGCAGATCGATTGTTTAATTCATAAACAAAAATTGAAGATAGACTGAAGCAGCATTAATCTACTTTGCATTTGTATAACAAATGCAGTTCGAAGGCTAACTGGCTTGGCTTCAGGCTCCGTCTGTAAGTTCATAAAATAAACAAAGATAGGCTAACAAACAATCTAGTCGCTCCCTAGCGGAGTCGCCATTTTGTTACCAGGAATAGTGTCCACTCGGATGCTGCTATTCCCACTAAGACTGGTAGCTATCTTAGAAACAAACAAGTAAAGTCTACTTTCGTTTTCCTTTATGAAAATAGACAAGAGTGGAACAAAGGAGACCAACCTTAGTCTTGCAATTCATTTCCCTGTTTGATTCCTCTCCTTTCCTAATAGAGCTTTGCTGCTTCTTCTTTGTCTGCCCAGCTTCAAAGAGCACCTGTGGAATCATGACAACATACTACTATCGAAGAAAAGATATCTATATTCATAAATAACACAGGACCAGATATGTGTTAACCATACAAATGCATATATAAGTGAACATACAAGAATATGGAGGAAAACTTGAATAGCTTTATTGAGATGAAAAGTAGCAAGAGGATTACAACCATATGTTGTGACCTAGCATCATCGTCGAGCAAGAAATCCCTTCTTCACCTCAAGTAAAGCTTAGATCACCCAACATTATGAATATACACCAGAAAACCAACAACAGTTCTCTACAAGATACAAGATTCCAGCCCCTGGATCTCTGTGATGAGGGATCCATATATAGATGACTGTAGGGAGGTGAGTCATCTTCTCGGATCTTGATTAGTGTCCTCTCTCTAATATTTCCTGCTTCCACTTGGAGAATAATGATCTCTCACTCATCCCTGGTCGAAAACAAAGAGGCAAGTGTCAGAGGGGAAGCTTCTGGAAGATTCCATGATCTTCCACCTCACATTTTATCCCTGCCATTTGTCCATTCCCGACCATCGCACCCTAAAAATGAGCCATTCAGTATGCATCGCACTCTATAGACTGGGAAGGTGATATGCATCGCACCCTCTGCACTAGGTTTTTAGTATGATCCAGTTTTGACGATTTATGAGCAGTGTTTAGTGGAGAACTTCTGGGAGATGATGTAATCACCTGACCTTGTTCCTTTAGGCAGTGAAGCAACACTTTTAGGAGCCCTCAGTTTATGGACATTTATGATTGGTGTTGAAGTGCCCAAAAATGTCTATAACAGAGGCTCTATTGGTAGAAACTAGAATTTTGGATAGGAAATCTGGAATATGAAATGTAATGGATTCTTGAGGGAGATAGTATGAAAACGTCTGTAAGTCTGAGTCAAGGGTTGGATATTAGGTAGAGGCTCTATAGCTGTGTGTGCAAAGGCTTGGAAAGTCTGTAACTATGTGTACAGACCCCTGTAGCTGAGTGCACAGGGTAGAGTTGGATGTATTGGTGGAGAATAATAAAAAATATAAGTTTTCTTCTGTAAATTATATGTTATCGCTCATTTGTCTTTATGGTTTACCATTCTATTTCTGGTTCATGTAAATGTAATAAGTGTATGCAAATTTGGGTTCGTTTTGTGCGCAAACCGATTATGTTGGTTAAATGTTTGCTTAGACCCTGTTGAATAGATCTGAATCATGAAAAAACACAGTAATAAGAAAAATATAATCACTCTGGATCGGTGTGGGTACCAAACAATGTGGAACTGTAAACTAGTGTGTGAACCTCCCAGACCAGACCAAGACATCCCTAGGGTGCGGAAACCTAGTTCCAACACCCTCCCCTAATACCTCAAGTGAGACCTCAGTCCACGCTCCCCGAGCTGTTGCCGAAAGGGCCAGTAGCTACATGATTTATTTGGCTAAATAACTCTTCCAAACTTGGGTTAGGCCCATATAAGCCAACATGGGGTAATCTAAATAGGGTACTATTAGATGAGTCAAGTCATGGAGGATATAGTTCATGTCCCACTAGAAGGTGACACCATCATTTTTAACTCCAAAGGACATGACATGGTATTAAAGGTTGTTTCGTACTGGTCTATATGTTGTATCGGAATCTCGTCATACTCTAAGAAGCCATCCACAAAGGATAAGGCTTCATGTTTGGCACAAACATCGAATACTTGATCGATGCAGGGTGTACAGTAATTTCCTTTGGGACATGCCTGATTTGGATCTCTTAAGACAATACAAATATTAATGGTTCCCTATTTCTTCAGGACAGGTATAGGGTTATAAACCCAAACTATGTAAGTGATAGGGTAGACGAAACCAGATTTATGAAGTTTGTCGATTTCTTATCTAATCACTTCTACCTTGTGAGGGTAGAGATGATGTTTCTTTTGACTAACTAGGCAACCATCAAACCATGTGTTAGTGTGGTGCTCCATAATTGTAGGACTAATGCATGACATTTATAAATAAGACCATGTAAAAATCTCCCTATTTTCATGAAATAGTGTTTTGTAAATTCCTCTGCAGAGAAAGCTACCCCCAACAAGATGTTTTTGATTATGTCAAGCTTTGTGGAAATATCTATCTTAACTATAGGTGAGATATTGGAGATGTTCCCTTCCTCAAATGTAGGGATGGTATTTTTGAACCAATCAACCTATCCTATGATTTGATGCTTCAATAGGTGAGAAAGTTTTTTTAGGAAAAAGGAAAGAGTGATGATGCATGGAATCCTAATGATACTCTAGTTCTTTCATCGACTCCAGAATATCTTCATCTAAATGAAAATATTTTCTAATGGCGATAGAGGTTGTGAGAGGTCATGGGATTGGAATTGGCACCTAGTGGTGCTTGTTCACAAGTAAGAGAATTATTTAGTGGTTGATTTTACAGAACCTAGTGATGTTGATAATGCATAGATTTCATGGATGTACATAGTTGAGGGTCGTGTAACCTTTGCAATGGGTGAAGCAATCTCGACACCAAAAAATGATGGGAAAACATAGCGAATAAGGGTTCCTACAGATGAGGATTTAAATCATATGTGGTTTTGCCTGTCATTAGCACCAGGTGGTGGTGGTATTTCTCTTATGGCTACAGGTGGGGCACTTTTTGAATATGCATGCCACCCATTTCCCATGAGAGAAGGGTTATATGTCCTTATAGCACTTTTCAGCTAGGTTTCCCTTACCTCTTGAAATCGAGAAGGGTGGACTTACCACTTAAAATACTTGTCTAAGAGAATAGGCTAAGGAAGGTGGAACAATGAGAGGAAAGTTTCCTTTATCCCTAAAAACTCACAAAAATGATTAATCAAACGCCCTGGTTTGTCACATAAGGCACATGAGTGAGTAGGTGTTGGCAAGGTTGTTTTAGGCAACTTCACCATCCTAAATGGTAGGGGGAAGGTTTTATGAGTATGAGTGGAAATAAGCACAATGATGTTACTTATGCAAGGCTTTGTCCATGGAGACACAATAAATAGTACAAGAAATGTTGTTTGCTACTAGAGTGTTTGAAAGCAATGTTGTGATAGTATTATCTTGGGCGAGGGCTCCCAATGCTTATCTGTAGTGAGGTTTTAAGGCAGTGGTGCATGTAGTGTCTGTATTTCATGCATATAGTGCATGTATGGTTGGTACGTAATGCCTTATTACATGTCGGTGTGGGCTTGTTCCCTAAAGGTGGGGGTGGGGACACTAGTGGTTTTGGGGCATGAAGAAGAGATTTTAACTCCTCTAATTGTGGGCATAGGTGTTGGAAATAATACTAAGAGTGGGGGGGGGTGAATTAGTATTATAAAATCAAGCACTTTTTCCTTTTCATACTCTTATTCATATTCCCTGCTTTAGTTATGGCAACCCACGTGTATACACAAATGTGCTTAATGCAACTAGCATATATCCAGTAAACTTATGATTCAGTTAGTTGATCTTTAATGAGTACATCAAAACATTATTAACTATGTAGATAGTAAACATGTGTAGTAAAGCAGAATAGATCACCACATATAAGAATCACACATGAACACCATGATATAAGGTGGAAACCCAATGTGGGTGAAAACCACTTGCTGCAATTCATCTCTATCTTCTTTTAATAAGAAACTTCATTTTACAATGGTTCTGTACTAGTGTAGTCTTATACCAGTACGCAGGCTTCTACCTGCAGAAGGCGACAACCTTCTCTCATTCTCTAGACTCTCCTAGAAGGGAGCTACACCCCCTTAGCTCTTGTACTAGCTGATGTACTAGTATGTAGGTGCTAACCTACAGAAGCCTACAACCTTCTCTTTTCTTCCAAGGACCACGTTTCATAAATTTTCAGACTGGATCCATAAATACAAAACAATCACCACTGCAATATAATCATCAATTATACCTGCATCATTAATCTCTGAATCACCTAATACTGAATCACTGAAACCCTGTTATCAAAACACAATTACCAGAACATAGACCAGAGCGCAGAACTATGCACCAACCACTAAAACCAACAACAACCTGAAATATCAAATCTCATAATGTATACGCTACTTGACAATGTCAAACTAGTGTGTATACACCCTTTCACCAGAGAGAACCAGCGTACGGATCTAAAAATAATTACTTATACGTTCACTGCAATTTCCAACTTCAGATATGCCCAGACCATAAGATATAAAGGATAAAACATGTGTCAGTATTCAGATCTATTCATGATCATACAATATAATGATAATACATTTTAGTCTTCAAGATCCTGGTCCATCAACCTTTGTCAACCGCATAGGAGCCTCCTTGGTTCAGCTTGAGCAAATCATTACAAACCCATATCCAGCATACTAGATGTCACCCTTCATCAGATATTCATCACTTGCCCCCCTTGTCATAATTATATTCTCCTTATATAGGTTTAGGCTTCTCTCAATACCATGGTCCAAAACCATGTAGAACCAATACCTTGGACCCAATACCTAGGGTCAACACTTCAGACCAAATACCATGGACCAATACCAAAATACCATGGACCAAATACCACAGACCAAATACCACAGACCAAAACTTAGTTTTCCAACATGCACGTGCCTTTCCTTCTATGAACCTGCGTGTGTATGTATACGCATCTTCTGTTCTGCTCATCCACATGTATATGCACTTTCATCACGGTTAACCTATGTATACCTCTTTCTTGACCTGTTGTACGATGATCTGTCATCTGATTGAGTTGCCACCAAGGACAACACCTGTATCAAACCTCTGAGTGAGTTGTCATCAAGGACAACACCTGTATCATAATGCCAACAATCTCCCCATTTGGACTTCATGGCAACCACCACACCAAGTCACCCTCCCCCTTTGACATCAAGGGAAAATTGAAGACCAAGAATTTCTCTCCCTAGGTATACCTTTTCTTGTCCATACTCCCCCTGAGTACTTGCTGAAATCTCTGATTGAGCTCCCCCTTTCTATATGCCAAGATGTACCAATCCATCCATGCTCCCCCTGAGCACATGCAAGGTCTACAAAAGCATAACATGACTCTATACATACATCAACCTCCCAACCAAGTGGGAATACACCATTTTAGACTCATCCACCCAACCAAGTGGGGATATACCAATTGTTTATACATGACTCAACAACAAGAATCATTACATCATCCATCCCATGCATAGTGGGGTAACAAAATACATCATATGACTCACAAAGACCAAGGACCTAAACATGACCATGATAGTTATCAGCAACTATCATACACCATATGATCTACACCATAAGCATCTTAACCTGCAATCCATTCTCTTTGTCAATCAACAATCAGTAGTAAGATGTGTCAATAAGCATCATCACCAAGGACTTCTGAGCATAATGCCAACAATGCATTATTCAAAGCATATGCTCCCCATTAGCCTGTGTCAACCATCATATGCCACGACAGAACCATTTCCTGAGTCTTTTTTGGTGCTTTTCTCTAGAGCTTCATATACGCGACTATGAAACCTATAACTCACGTATATACGTGACTTACCTTCATAATATCACCATATGCAAGTTGGAATACTGAAGGTATACACTTTTAGTTTCCCCTGTGTCTGTTATGTCAGCTAACTGAGTTAAGTCACACCTTTTTGTCTCTAATTTTGTCTTCTTCAATGCCTGGAATTGTGATGATGTATAATCCTCTTGCTTTGGAGTTTGAATTTTGCTCCTGCATTCCCTTTCTTTATGTCCAAACTTGTTACATGCATAACATCTTACATGTTTCATGTTCCTTCTATTGCAATCAATTGCTTTGTGGCCAAACATGTTGCAAGCAAAACAATATCCATTGAAGTACTTGGAGTGTGATGATCTTGTGTGACGGTCTTGAACCATTCTACTTCTGCATCTGGCTGCAACATGTCCAAGATTATGACATACATAACATTCAACATTGTTCATCGAAGGAAATAGTCGTCTATCACTTCCATATGAGTAAAAGATTTTCTTTGAGGAATTTCTTTCCTTGGCTGTTGATGAGGTTGTCCTCTCATCTGCTTGTTGAGAATTTCAGAATTCTCATTAGGGTTCCTTGCCTCACCTTGTGAGCTAGATTCACCTTCAATAGATTCATAAAAGCCAAGACCAATTTTGATAGCAGGGGATCTTTGACTACTAAGAATATCATCCAAAATCTTAGTACTGTCTTGAAATCGTAATAGTTTGTCCTTTTCTTCTAATTTACCTTTTAAGATATTTACCTCAACCTGATGTTGTCCTTCCTTTTCCAGATATTGCTTCCTTATGTTTTCTTCAGCTTTTCTTCCTTCTTCCACTTGTTGCCTTAATTTGAGCACTTCATGTTCTTGTTCTTCAAGAGCTTCTTTATTCTACTTCTTTGATTCTTTAAGATCTTCTTTTAGAGAGAGGATCTTCAATTCAAGTCTCTAAATTGTTATCCTCTAATATTTTACTACATCTTGCATCTGCACCCTTACTTTGGTTACTGACTCTAGCTATTCTTTTAATCTGGTAACTTCTTCTATTTCTACGTCATTATTTTCATATTCCATGAGAAGTCTAATGTCTTCATCACTATTGGATGAGTCATTACATTTATCATGAGTATAATAACTTCTATTACCTTCTTCAGATATCTTTCCTTTGTTATGAAGGCATCTAGCAGTGTAGTGACCAACTCTACCACATGAAAATCATTTGAAAGGTAGCTTACCTTTGAACTTTCTAGATCCCCATTCAGGATTCTTGACAAAATTTACCTCATCTTCTTCTTCTTAAATGTATCCTGATTCATTGAGTTTTTCCTTTCCATTTGTTGATACTTTGAATGTGGCTTCTCTCATGTTTGATGGTCCTCCTTTTCTCATCTCAAAAGCAGTTAAGATTCCGTGAAGCTGCGTGATAGTGATTTTCTGCAGATCCTCCTTTTCTTCTATGGCAGACACTTTGGATTAAAATTTAGCAGACAAGGATCTCAAAACCTTTTCAACTAAGACAACTTCCTTAGTTTCTTCACCCAGATTCCTCATACAATTGACAATCTCATCTATACGCAAGAAGTAATTAGCTATGCTTTCATTACTATGCATCTTAAGAGTTTCATAGCATATTCTAAGAGTTTGAAGCTTTGCTCATTTTAACTAATCATCTCCTTCATAGCTTAGAATGATTTTGTCCCATATTTCTTTGGTTGATTTTAACTGCATAACCTTGACAAATTCTGATTGTGACAAACTTCCCAATAAGATAGTAACAACTTTGGCATTGAGTTCATATTGTTTTCTCTCTGCTGTATCTATAGGAATCACTGATGGATATGTATATCCTCCTTCCACGATTCCCCAAACATCTATTCCAAGCGATTGTAGATATGTTGTGGTTCGTACCTTCTAGTAGACAAAGTTGCTCCCATCAAAGATTGGTGGCCTAATCGATGCCTCTCTTTCTTGATTACCCATCCTGATGGATCTTCCTTTGAGCGATCAAGCTTCTACCAAAGGACCTGCTCTGATACCAATTGTTGGAAATAATACTGAGAGGGTTGGGCGGGGGTGAATCAGTATTATCAAATCAAACACTTTTTCATTTTCATACTCTGATTCATATACGCTACTTTAGTTATGGAAACCCACATGTATACGCAACTATGTTTAATTCAACTAGCATATATCCAGTAAACTTATGATTCAGTTAGTTGATATTTAATGAGTACATCAAAACATTATTAACCATGTAGACAGTAAACAGGTGCAGTAAAACATAATAGATCATCACATATAAGAAGCACACATGAACACCATGATATAAGGTGGAAACTCAATGTGGGTGAAAACCACCTGCTGCAATTCATCTCTATCTTCTTTTAATAAGAAACTTCCTTTTACAATGGTTCAGTATTGGTGCAGTCTTATACTAGTACACAGGCTTCTACCTGCAGAAGGCTACAACCTTCTCTCATTCTCTAGACTCTCCTAGAAGGGGGCTACACCCCCTTAGCTCTTGTACTGGATGATGTACTAGTACATAGGTGCCGATCTATGGAAGGCTACAACCTTCTCTTTTCTTCCATGGAGCACGTTTCATAAATTTTCAAACTGGATCCATAAATACAAAACAATCACCACTGCAATACAATCATCAATTATACCTGCATCATCAATCTCTAAATCACCCAATACTAAATCACTGAAACCTTGTCATCAAAACACAGTTACCAGAACACAGACCAGAGCCCAGAACTCTGCAACAACCTGAAATATCAAATCTCATAATGTATACGCTACTTGACTGTGTCAAACTAGCATGTATATGCCCTTTCACCAGAGAGAACCCACGTACAGATTTGAAAATAATTACTTATACCTTCGCTGAAATTTCCAACTTCAGATATACCTAGACCATAAGATATAAAGGATCAAACATGGGTCAGTATTCATATCTATTCATGATCATACCATATAATGATAATACATTTTAGTCTTCAAGATCCTAGTCCATCAACCTTTGTCAACCGCATAGGAGCCTCCTTAGTTCAGCTTCAGGAAAGCATTACAAACCTATAACCAACATACTAGATATCACCCTTGATCTGATATTCATCACTTGTACACTTGCCCCCCTTGGCTTAATGATCTCCTTATATATGTTTAGGCTTATCTCAATACCATGGTCCAAAACCATGTAGAACCAATACCTTGGACCCAATACCTGGGTCAACACTTTAGACGAAATACTGTGGACCAAAAGCAAAATTCCATGGAACAAATACCACAGACCAAAACTTAGTTTTCCAACATGTATGCGCCTTTCCTTCTGTGAACCTGCGTGTGTATGTATACACATCTTTTGTTCTGCTCATCCGCGTGTATACTCACTTTCATCAAGGTTAACCTACATATACCTCTCTCTTGACCTGTTGTACGATGATCTATCATCTGATTGAGTTGCCACCAAGGAAAACACCTGTATCATACCTCTGAGTGAGTTGCCATCAAGGACAACACCTGTGTCATAATGCCAACAATAGGTTGGTGGGGTGCACTAATATTTTACACAATACATAGGGAGAAGGTATACTAGAAGAGGAAGTGGTTGGGGTTTCAACCTTCTTACCTTTCTATTTGTCCCTTTTCATAGCACTTGCTGGTGTCATTGTCGGTATTACTCTTTGTGGGGAAATTTCCTAAGGCTTGGCCACAGGAGTGACACATGTTGAGGTAATACCTAAGTTTGGTAACAGGGATTATGGGACCAAATATCAAATATGTATCATCAGAAACATGTTGGGGCAATGTAGTCATTTCCATGACTTTGTGAGAAACAAAACTAGGTGGGGGATACAAGAAAGGTGTATGAGTTATGGAGTAAGGTAGGAATGATGAATCAATAGTCATAGCACTGAGTGTGTTTAGAACTAGTTCCTGAGACTGGGGTGTGTTTGATGAACTCATCATAAACATTGGGGTTGTTGGTGCAAGCTTGATTAAACATGGATCTCCAAGGAATGTACCTAGGAGTGATGATGCCTTGAACATCCATAGACCTACTTCAATGAAAGATGGGACCAACTCCCTATGGGACCCTACAAAGGGTAGTACACCATCTGGGGTGGTGGATGGACACTTCTCATAGTATGTGAGTTGATCTATTGTGATGATCTTCTCATCATGGGGGAACATCATCACAAACAATAATGAAGATACCATTGCAGTCATGACATACATGTAGCTACAACCCAACAAATATTGTGATCCAATTGGGAATCAAGGACTTTGATATCAATGAGAATCATTTTTATGGTAATCTCTACTAGGACATTATGAAAAAGTCCTAGATGGGTTGAGGGGCACTCGTAGTATGCCCTGAATGTAATGGGTTAAGTAGTTAACTAGAGGGATATTAGTTTCCTCAAAATTGAGTTTGACATGATACATTTGTATTCCCCTTCATCAATGATGCAATGATGGATGGTGATGTTCTGGATAGTGACCGAGATTTGGAAAACAACTATAGATGGAAGTTTTGGTGTAGCATTATCTAAATCGAAAGCCATCAAATGTGAATTAGAAGGGTTTATCATGCCTAATGTGGAAAGAAGAGATTTATGTTGGGTTGGGCAGGTCTGAAAAACCTCCATTGCTAACATAGTTGATGGGCATGGAGCTAGTTGCGAGTTTCTTTTGAATTGTGCCTTGCATGATGTAGTGTTTTGATAATTTGTGGGATTTTCTCTATAAGGGGTCGAGCAAATGTCAAAGGTGTCATGGATGTAGTATTAGTTGTTGTGAAAGGATTGGCTTCTAGAGGGTTTCCACACTTCTAGTTTCATGTTTCAAAAAGATATTCTTTGGACATGAAAATGTCATGATTGGTTGGGTCGCTGGAACTACCGCTAGTTGGATTTTGATCCTGGGGGAGGTAGGCTCATGTTGGGTGTTCACTACTCTCTAGTGTGAGAAAATATTCTACATAACTACAATTTGTTGGTTTGGCCCTACTTGGCTTCTTTCATCCTCTTCAGCTGGAGGAGTTGAGGGAAATGATGGGTGTAATGCTCATATTCCCCACAATTAGCATGTTGGTGCTCAAACTTTCCTGGTAATTTAAGACATCTTGAGACCACATCACTGAGGATCCTAGATCCTCCCACTCTAGGAGACAAGGGATTGTCTCCCTTTCACCATAGGGGATATTCCCTGATGATAATCAACATTGAATAATTGTTGTAAAATAATGTAAACTTAATATATTTTTTAATTAAACAAATAAATAGGCCAAATTATTTCATATATAGTGTTTTAAATAAAATAATGTTTTTTGGGCAAAAGAGATGGTAGGTATGTATCACATGAAAAATTATTAAATTAAAACTTCATTAATGACAAATAAGGTAAATTAATATATATCATAATTCACAAAGGCTAGTCAGAAATCAAATTAAAATTTAAGAAAATGGAGAAATTAAAGCACACTAGTTATAAATACATCTAATTGAACTATGTGGTTTAAAAAACATAACATCAAATAACGGAAATAAGGATGAAGGTGCAAAGAGGGAAGCAATTTAGGGTTTCTAAGGGGCACAACCTTGGGATCGATGAAGGCCATTCGAAGGTGTGCAAATGGTCACAATAAACAAACATCTAGAAGCATACAGGAAACACTTGGCTTTTCTACATTCCTCCTGGGGATTATTGCTGCTTGATATGTGGTAGTTTTGTTTTCTCGAAAGATGCGGAAATATGCCTTTGTTTTACATGTTCAAACACTCTCCTATCCCTCAGGGTCTAGAGCTACAACGTATCACATTAATATTAAAGCTATGGTGTATCACATTATTTTTATTGTTACCATATCTCGTTATTGTTACCATATTAGTTTTCAGGTAGGCATCATCGTTAAACCATCACAATTTATCAAGTTGGAGGCAGAGGCGAAGGACATTCTCATAGTTTGGGGTCTAGAGCCAGCTAAGAATAATCTAACCAAGGTGAATCGTCCATACAGATCTCCAGATGGAAGAAGGGGAGCAAAAGTGTTTGTGTGGAACCTAGTGGGCATTTTAGGGTTTTTGGAAGCAGGGGAAACCAGTGGTCCAAGGGCAGTTGCTAAAGGCTCTACCATGAGTCTTCAAGAAGACTTGGGCATAGCATCATTTATGACAGTTGAGGCAGAAGTGGGGAAAGCATAAATCCAAGTAAGCTATGAAATTTCTCTACAAACTCCTGTATCTAGCTTTTTATTGAGTGGGTTGGAGGATATCATCATTAATAGTGGTTTAAGAAGAAATGAAGGGTTAAAAGCTTGTTTGGCCAAAGGTCGGTGGACAAACGAGTTGGTTTCAAGGCAAAATTTGAATTGTGTCTATGTTGACTAGGGGTTTGAGTGCTAATAATTAACCTCGAATCCATACATAGAATAGTCACATTGTTTGGAAGCGGTGCAAGGAGAAGTATTTCCTCAAGGAAAATTGTTACAAAAGGAGGGTTGTTTTAGCTTACTGCTCAGCCCATAAGGGATGAAACATGTGAGCAATACTCTGACTATGAAACCCCACTTGAATACATATCCCAACAGGTGGCGAAGATCCCACAGGATTTAAAATTAGAACCAAAGGCATGCATACAAGAACCTAGGGTTTCAATAACTCTGTTGGAATAGGTGGAGGAGTAGAAATGAATTATCGAGGAGGAGGATAACCATGCATGGGAGAGGCAGTCCCTTACAGGCTTGACTGATACTGGTTAGTAGGCTGGATTGAAGCATAAGAAAGGGAAGGCAATTAAAAACAAATTTTAATGCGCAAACCTAGTGTTAGGGGTCAACATCCAGATTGATAGGCTATGGAAACCTCATAGCTCGTATTGGTGGGTAGAGCGAGAGGGAATTTTTTCTCTGCACAATACATCATAGAGTGGATAGAGAAATCTTGGGGTGAGGCACCAGAAAAAACCGCGGAGATGATCACATTGGCCAACGGTTGTTTCATGCTCTATTTCAATCGTAGTGAGAGATTGGAAAGGGTTTTAAATCGCAACTAGTGCTTTAGTATTGCACCACTAATCTTTAAGCGGTGGATGCCCCTCTTTTATGCACAAAGAGAAAGACTGGAAGAGATTCTAGTATGGGTACAATTCCTGACCTTACCTCCACACTTGTGGACAAAGGATGTTTTTAGAGCTATTGGAAGCAATTTGGGCTCTACTTGGAAGTGGACATGTCTTTTCAGGAAACAAATGTAGGAATGTGGCTCATATTTTGGTTAGATTGGACCCAAGGGAAGGATTGGCTGACAAAATCCATCTCTAGATTAATGGTTACTCCTACATCCAAATCATAGACTACGACCACTTACCATTTAGATGTCACAGATACTATAAAATGGTCATCTAGCCCATGACTTCCCTTTGGGATATAGAATGAGGAGAAGACAGAGGGGTGACATTTGGAATTAGGGTCGGCCACAACTTGAAGAGGAGGAGTAGGTTGAGATGGAAGGGGTAGAGACACAACAAGATTCGGGGCAGATGTCGATGGAGGTGAAATAAGACCATCTTGCACATCTGGAGTTCCTGCACATGTGGGAGGCAAAGCATACTCATGTAGTCATAGGGACAGTTGAAATGCCCCAACTCTCGATGGGTACTTTCACTCATTCCCCTTCCTCTATACAAGGTTCTCTATATTTTTTGTTAAATTCACTCCCTAAGCTTGGTCCCTCCAAGCCATATAGAAATGAACCTCCATTTTTAGAAAGTTTATCACTTTACATGGACAGTATTATCACATCTATCCCTACCTTATATCTTGAGAAAATCCCTTACAATCTTCGACCGAGGGATAAAAGGGCCTTGTTAGTAGAATACATAGGCAGTTTTTGAAGATTTCTAGAACACACAATGCCTTGGAAAACTAGGGGAAGGAAGATTGTTCTGTCTAAGTCACATTCAAAAGACAAGTTAGACATAGCCAATGGGAAACAATTATCCCTTAAAGGGATGCTCAGAGCAGCGCAAAACCATACCATTGTTTCCAAATGATCTTGTTATCCTTCAATTGTTATCATTTTTCTAGCAACCGTAAGAAGCTAGCCTTAAAATTTCTCTTTCAAAAATACTCTCCTAATGTCATCATGTTACAAGAAACACTGGGTCCCAGTGAAATAGTCATGAATTCTCTTAAGAATTTTTTTCTAGGATGGACTTTTGTGACTATTGATGCAAAAGGAAGATCAAGCGCCTTGGCTTTGGGTCTCAAAGGCTGAGTTTCAAGATTGTAAAAATATTGGGGTTCTGAATTGGTATTGGGGACTGAGGTTTACTCACCTAAATTATGCTCTCTCTTTACTATAGTCATTAACTATGGTCCGTGCCAGGAAAGGGTACTGTTCTAGAATAATTTATTTTCAAAATCTTTTATGCATGCTCCCAATCTAGTGGTGGGAGGTGATTTCAAATTCTCTTTAGGCTTGTATGAAACCTGGTGTGCTCAGGCTCAAGAAGATCGCCTAACTGACTTCTTCTTGAACAAAATCAGAGATGGACACTTCATAGACATAAAACTGATTAAAAATACCCCTATGTGGAAGAACAAAAGAGTGGGGAATTCCATAGTGGCTAAGAGATTGGACCATTTTCTTCTGAATGAGGACTTTTTAAATCATACCTCTAGCTTCAGGCAGTGGGTGGGTTCAAGAGAGGAATCAAACCACTCTCCAATATTAATGGAGCTTAAAGTTCCCAAAAGGAAGCCTAGATCACCCTTTCAATTTAACTTAATTGGGTCAAAGAACCTAGCTTCATAATATTAGTAAATTATACCTGGAGACCACTAGATAGGTCCCAAAACATATCCCCTACTCAGTCTCTTATGGGTAATTTAAAAAGATTGAAAGTGGAGACTATTAACTAGGCCCAAAGAGAAAATGACTAGGGAAGGAGCTAAACATAGGTGGATTGCGAAGGAATTGGAAGGGTTTGAAAGCTCGAAAGAGGATGGATATGAGACCGAGGAGAAGAGGGACGTAATAAAACGTCTAGAGACAAGGAGGAGGAATATTTTAAATGACATTGAATACCACTTGAGAATCAAAAGCCAAGCCATCTAGCTTTCAACTTGGGATGAAAACACCAAATTCTTCTAGAATTATGCAAAGGGGGGGAAAATAAAAATACCATATGGGAATGATTCGAGCTGATGGGGGTAAGGCAAAATATTTCCATGAACTAGCTACTATGGGAAGAGACCACTTCGAAAAAAGATTCAAAGCTTCTGAGGGACCAACAATCACTAGGGTTATCTGGGTGGCCCAACTCTTCCCTAGATAGGCAGAGGAGGAAGACAATGAGAGGATAATGGCCCATGTAATGAAAATTGAAGTTGAAGTTGTTTTGAAGGCAATCTAAGAGTCTAGGGACCAATGGATGGACTGTAGAGTTCTTCGAACATTTCTTTCAACTACTTAGGGAAGAGATTGTTGGGGTGGTGGAAGAATCAAGGAGCAGGGTCTTCATTTATGAACATTTCAATACAACCTTTATAGCTCTAATTCCAAAATATGATGGCCCACTCTCCTTTGAAGAGTTCAAACCTATCTCCCTTTGCAACTGCATTTACAAAATCATAGTTAAAATGATTGAAAATCGGCTGAAACCAATTATATCAAGTAACATATCCAAAGAACAATTTAGTTTCTCTGGATGGAAGGAAAATCCATGAAGCTATTTGGGTGGCCCAAGAAACGATGCACAAAATTAAGAAGTCAAAGAAAAAATGCGTGATTGTCAAAGCTAACCTCTCAAAAGCATATGATAGGATTAGCTGGATATACCTAAGACTACTAATGATCCATTTGGGTTTTAGTATTGATTTCATCAACTCGATTATGGGTTGCATATCTAAGGTATCTTTTGTTATTCTCATAAATTAGGTTGCCTCTCTTTTTTTACACATTCAGGGAAGGCTTAGAAAAGGTTTCCCCTTATCCCCTCTCCTCTTTTTATTGGATGTTGAAAGGCTAAGTCACTTACTTCTTTCAACCAAGAGGAGAGGTGACATAAAAGGAATAGAAGTTGAAACAAATCTTTTCATTTCTCATTTTCCCTTTGTGGATGATATTCTATTATTAAGTAATGGGTGTCAGGAATATGTCAATCAACTAAAGCTCTCCTTGGATCTATTCCTTAAGGCTATAGGAATGAGCATAAATTGTCATAAATACTCAATAACACATGAAGAATTCTCAGGAAATTACTTAGAAATAATTTCCACATTCCCCCACCCCCCCAATGAAGTTATCCCTCTGGGTGATAGCCTAAAATACACGGGGTTCCATTTAAAACCTGATTCCTATAAAAGAATAGGATTGGAACTGGTTGTTGTCAAAAATTGAGAATCATATCAAACTATGGAGTTTTAAATGGTTGTCTAGAGCTAGAAGATTGGTCCTCATTAAGTCCATTCTTATTACCATTCATGTATATTATATTTCCCTCACATGGGTCCCAAATTGTATTCTATCCAAAAGTAGGAAACTTTGTAGTCATTTTCTCAAGCTGGGACAAAGGAGGATGTAGTGCTACCTTGGGTAGCATGGAACATAATTACTCATCCAAAGGAATGGGGAGAATGGGATATAAAGGACCTTTAACATTTTTCATCCTCTCTAGCAACCAAATCAAAGTGGAGGCTTCTCACATAAGATAATTTATGGACAGTGATGATAAAAAGGAAATACATTGATCTGGTCCCCATGGATGATTGGATATGTAGGCTCGGAAAAGACTCTTCCAAAGCATCAATAATTTGGGAGGAAAATATACTCTTTCAATCTAGTGGAAGAAGGACTTGCATGGCAGGTTATAAATGGGGAAAATATTTGAGTCGGCATTGACACATTGGTGGGGTGAAATGAGGCTTTTCCACTATCTAGAGGGGTTATGGACTCCCTTCATGCACAAGGTTTGTTCTTCCTGAACCAGATAACAAAGGAAGAGATAGCTACAATCTAACGTTAGGGGTGGAAATCTGTAGAGGATATTCAATTAGATCCCCAATGAGGTCAAGAGTGGAAAAATTACAATAGGGAACTCGATCAAACAAATGTAAGGATCAAGGATTGTCTAGACTCTCTTTGATGGGTTCACACTACATCAAGGCATTACTCCCAAAAATTTGGATATGGTTTCTTGATGACTCAAAAGGAATGGGGGGTTCAATACCGATGGAGAAAATTACTTTGGAAACTAAAAATCCCAACAAAATATAGATTGCTCATTTGGTGTATACTAAACAACAAAGTGCCCACATGGGATAATTTAGAGAAATGGAACAAGCATGGTCCTAGTTGGTGTAGCTTATGCAAGGACTCTGAAGAATCTTCCAGCCATTTATTTCAAATATGTCCATTCTCCATCAAAGTGTGGGAGGAAACACTATCTCTCTTAGGCATTAGATGAATCTGGAATGGGGAAAGTTGTTGGGCAACTTGGAAAGGTTGGTGGACTATGGCCTTAGACGAAAACATAAAAAACATCCCTCTAATTATCTCATGGGGGATTTGGTTAGCAAGGAATAAAGGCATCTTCGAAGAAGTTTCTTCCTCTCCTATTGTGATTTCTATAGAATGTGCTTCGATATTCACTCTCATCCCTTCCACTGATCCCCCTTAGTCAATTAGAAATATCAATGCATAACATATTTGACATGATATCCCATGGGAAAAATTTGATGGTGCTTCAGATGCTTAGAATAGTAGTGGATTAGGGCAGGTTCTACATACAAACAAAAATATATCTCTAAAATCTTATGTGGGTATCTGAACAGGCACACACAACTATGCTGAGTGACTTTCTCTAAACTTTCTTTTATGCTGGCTCATTCACTCGGGGATTGGTTCAATTCAAATATTTGGTGACTCCATGAATTTTATAAACTAGTTCAACAATACTGAGACATGTCAAAATCAAATTTCAATCTGTATCATTGAAGAAATTATATTTCTAAAAATTCATTTGATCTTATTAATATTTTCCATATCTACATGGAACAAAATACAACATCGAAACTCTTATCTAAGCAGGGCCTCCAGCAAGATCTGGAAATATGGCGCATAACTAAGACATTTGTTGGTATAGTCCATGTGTCAGACCACCGACCATACAATATATAATTTGATTTGAAAATTTTTTGTTTTTTCCTTCTCACCATTATATGGTTCTCGATGACTTTGGTATACTTCTTATCTTTTGTATAGTTATTTTGAGTTGGTTTTCTGTAACTTTAGTCTTATTATGGGTCATTTTATCCAATTTGGGGAGGCATTTGTATTAGGCAAGCATATAAATGCATATGCTATGTAACTTTTTATTTCCTTAATAAAAAGTTCGATTTTTCCCTCCATAAAAAAAAAACATGAAATATTATTATTATTCAACCTGCATAACAGTTAGAATAATTTAATTTAATAATTTTCAGTAATAAATATTAGAGAAACATTAAATTACCTGTAATATGTGAAGCACTAGACAATATGAACAAGTCAAATAATGACTAATAAGTTCACGTCTTCGAGTGAGGGAAAATAATGACAACAAGAATAAAAAAAAAAAGGAAATAAAATTTAAATAATTGGAACCTAAATATCATGTATTCATGGAATTAAAGTGACAACCAAGAAACTCAAAATATGATTTTAAAACCCTAGATATCAAAGATTCCAAAGTATTTAAAAATAGTTTAATCTATTCGATAATAATGCAAAATCAAGTTAAGCCACCATTGTGGAATGATGAACGAGTGCATAAAATTGAAACTAGAAGACACAAAAAGGAAATAAAATAAATAAATTATAATATCATTAATAAAACTTCTCTATAATGAATGAGACCATTTATAACATGTACAAGATGGTGGTAATAGTTAAAGTCTTCCTCCTCGAAGCTACCATCCTCCAACCTGCCAAAAATTTCTGCCCAAAAAGTCTCAGAACAATCTTTTATATCTTTTTTTAAATGTTTGGAAGTTCATTTCATTTCGTTCTCGTAACTTCCTACATGAAATTACATTAATAACAATTATTTTGACTAGATGTAATAGATATTCCATCATTTAAATGAATTCCTGCTCAAATTCTCCACCTTAAAAATCCTTTAAATAACATTTTCTGCATTAAAAGAAAATGTATAAATTAATTTTCAAATATAAAATATTATAGTAAATGAAGATAAAATATAAATCACTGTTTCATATAATATTCTCTTCATAATATTATCTCATGTATATTATTAATGAAATTTATTTTTTACCTTAGGTGAGACACAGTAAAATTTTCCCACTATATAAAACAATAAGTCATAAAATTTGTATTTAACATGAACATATTTAAATGGCAAGATACAGTCCAAATTATTAAATTTAATAAATTTAATGTGAGTTTCCATTTTAAATGCTTACATTTCTACAAAACCTTCCATGAAATTTCAATGCTCCTCCCATGCTAAATTAATGTCTTCACAATTTCTTTACCCAATCATTAAAAATAGAATATTTGACTTCAAATAGATGAAATCTTATCTATCTATCTATCTATCTATCTATCTATCTATATATATATATATAGAGAGAGAGAGAGAGATGAAGACCCTACTCTGGCTAGTAGGTACAAAAGGAGCTCTGAAGACCTCGGGGAAAATTTGTTTAGGTCGGAGCTAGTCAAGCTCTGTAGTGCTCAGGATTTCATAATTTGGAATGGTCTAAAGAAGCGGCCCAATTCCAGCAAGATGACCTGCATCCATGGACTTGGTAGCAGCATGGTAGACTACGTTACTTCCAATCTCCCATTATACAACGAAATAATAAATTTTGACATCTTAAACGACCATGAACCTGAATCTGATCAAAGGCCCTTAGTTATAACTCTCAATTTTGTCATGCATAGAGTTCCCACAGAAAATAATACTTATAGCCAAAAGAACTCAATATTTGATAGAAATAAAAATGATCTCTTTCTAAATGAATTAGAAACTAATTTGCTTCCTTTATCTAGTTTAGAAAACATAGAAGACCTCTATCATAATTTTACTACAACCCTCTCATATTCTATTAACAAGTTCTCAATTGAAGTTTCAAATAATAAAAGAAATAGAAAAACCAATCCAAGGTTGTAAAAGTGTGAGGAGAGCAATTAAGGAAGCTGTTGATGAATCTTTTAAAATGGACAAGATAAAAATATACAAAGCCCTAACTAAAGGAAAAAGAGGTAGTACATTCATCAAAGACAGGAGAATCTCTTACACCTATTTAAGGTAGCTCCTAAGAAATTTTGGAGGCAGATTCTGACTAGGAAGACTAAAGATAGTAATAAAATTGCTCTTCACGATTGGAATTCCTATCTTAAAAAGCTTTATGAATCACCAAATGTCATGGATAATTTGGAAACCCTACTCACAACGAAAGAAGTTTTATGTTTAGAAGACATTAAGTTTGGGGTTAATCACATTGCTCATGGGAAAGCTAAGGACATTGAAGGTTACCAAGCGGAAATCTTAAAAATTGGAGGTCCTGTCATCATCCCCCACATCCACAAGCTCTTCAATCAAGCAATCAAGTAAGGGTTCCCTAAAACTTGCTCTGAGAGCCTCATTATCCCTATTTTTAAAAGTGGGTATACAAATAACCCCTCTAATTATCAAACAGTTATGATAGCCCTCTCTTAGCCAAGTTATATGATAGTATTTTGGAAAAGAAGTTCAGCATATGGTTTGAAAGTGAAGGTAAGCGGGCTAAAGGCCAAGCAGGCTTCATAAG
The DNA here is from genome assembly GCA_000404065.3 of Pinus taeda. Taxonomy (NCBI): domain Eukaryota; kingdom Viridiplantae; phylum Streptophyta; class Pinopsida; order Pinales; family Pinaceae; genus Pinus; species Pinus taeda. The sequence goes on from APFE031748559.1 coordinate 49,610, forward strand.
GCATCACTCAACAATAGACCACCTCGTTATGCTTAGGATCATTGCAAAGGAATTTTGTAATGATAAATCCAATTTATTTTGTTGCTTTGTGGACTTTAGAAAGGCTTTCGATACGGTTCCTAGATACAACCTTTGGAATAGATTGGAAGAGCTAAAGGTTCATCTCGAGTTGAGAGTTGCCGCTATAAGATTATACGAGAATGTAATTGCCAAGCTAAAGAGCAATGAGGGTTGTTTGTAAGATATTAAGTGTAACATCGGAGTTAAACAAGGTTTCCCCCTCTCCCCTACCCTATTTGGCATTTACATCGATAAGCTCGAAGGCTATTTAGAGGAAGAAGAATGTGATGGCACGATCTTAGCTGGGATAGTCGTCATCCTTCTTCTCTATGCTGACGATATTTTTCTTTTCACAAGGTGCCCATTTGATCTTGATAAGTAACTCAGGGTTCTTAAGGATTTATGCTCTGCCATGGTTATGACTGTTAACACTGACAAAACAAAAGTTACGATTATCAAATCCAAGAAGGACACTTACGCTAATTTTATGTATGATAATAATAACTTGGAGGAAGTGTATTCTTACAAGTACCTAGGAATTGATATTCATCACAAGCTTAACTGGAACCATAGCATTGAGAAAAAGATTAATGGGGGGTGGAGAGCTTATTTTGGTCTTGAAAATAATTGTAAAACATCAAACTCGTAATGTGGGATAAAAAGATGTTCCTCTTTGAAACTTTAGTCACCCTGCTATCTTATATGGTTGTGAGATTTGGGATTGCAGCATCTCCAGATAATCATGGAGAAAGATTAAGCAAATCCAGAAGCGTTTTATAACTTATAACCTGAAAATTAAAAGTAATACACCCTATCCTATTCTCCTTATAGAAGCAAGTCTTTCCCCTATTGAGAGACTAGCTATGATTAGGTTTCTGCTGTACAAGCACAAACTCAATAACATAGACGATCATATTCTTCCTAAGCTAGCTTTAAATTCCAGCCAAAACCACCTAAGGCTCAATCGGGGGTGGCATAAAGACACAAGGGCTTGGTTAAACTATTGGTAGATCAACAAGAATGATGCATTGCAAAACATAAATAACATTAAAGATATTGTTACTTCTAAGTTTAAAGAAAAAATGTGGTGTGAGAAATATTTAGCGGCTAAAAGAAAATTAAGTTATTATAAGAAGGTCATCAACCCCACCCTAGAAGATCAAAATTATCTCTCTATTTAACTAGCTCAAAGAAGAAAATTAATATAGCAAATATTACAATCGATTCTGATGAGCTCCATAGTGAAACAAGTCGTTGGGCAGTTCCTAAAACGCCATGGATGGAAAGGATCTGCCATATATGTGAGAATAGGAACATCGAGGATGAAAACCACTTCCTCTTAGAGTGCCCCGCCTACAACCACATTAGATCTCAGTTTCACAATCTTTGTTAACAACACTGACCTTCCTAGCCTTTTACAATGTCAAAATTATAGTGAGCTCGGGAGGCTTCTCTCCAAGCTTTCTGAGCATAGGAATAAAATCTTAAATCAAAGTAAATAATTTATTTTTTTAGGTCCAATAGACGAATGTTTGGTCTCAACGGACGTTAACCACCATCATCATCATCAATTATAAATTCCTATTTTAATATAGATTTAAAATAATTTTTTAAACAACTTATAAAATATAATTTTGTATAAACTCTCAAGTATAAATTTAAGTTTCAAATAAAATTATATATATGTATCGAATCTTATTCGAATTTTTTTTAAACA
>APFE031748560.1:0-68984 GCA_000404065.3 Pinus taeda
TCAAATGGGATCCTGATTGTCAATCTGCATTTGAAGCTTTAAAAACTAGAATATTTGAAGCACCCATTTTGAGAGGACCAAATTGGAAACTTCCTTTCCATATTTCTATAGATGCTTCAGATATAGCTCTAGGAGCTGTGCTGGGTCAAAAGGATCTAGTTCCTTATGCCATTTATTACACCAGTAAAAATTTGACTCCCAATGAGTTAAATTATACTGTAACTGAAAAAGAGTTCTTAGCCGTTGTTCATGCAATTAACAAGTTTAGACACTATATAACAGGCTATGAAACTTTTGTCCATACTGATCATTCTGCCATTAGATATCTCATGAACAAACCTATTACCAATGGCAGAGTCACAAGATGGCTTTTACTTTTACAAGAATTCAATATTACTGTGTTAGATAGACCAGGGAAACAAAATACAGTAGTTGATTTCTTGTTTAGAATCCAAAACACTAATGAAGATTCTCCAGTAGAGGATAAGTTTCTAGATGAATATCTGTTTGCAGTAACTACTAAAACTCCTTGGTATGCATATATTGCTAACTATTTGGTTACATGGAAGCTACCTCCACACTTATTTCCTAATGAGAAAAGGAAAATCATTCAGGATAGCTCAAAGTATTCATGGATTTCTAATGAATTGTTCAAAACAGGGCTAGATTGTATGATCAGAAGATGTGTTCGGGAAGATGAAATGCCTGATATCCTTAAGGCATGTCATGATGAACCATGTGGTGGACACTTTGCTAACAAGAGGATGGCCTATAAAATCCTTTCTTTAGGATATTATTGGCCTTATCTCTTCAAAGATGGAAAAAAATATGTCAGAAGGTGTGACAGCTGCCAAAGAGTTGGGAGACCAACTCTTTCAAATGAAATGCTGCTACAACCACAGGTACTCATCGAACCCTTTGAGAAATGGGCTTTAGATTTCGTTGGACCTATTAATCCACCATCTAAACAAAAGAAGTATATATTGGTTTGCACTGATTATGTTACTAAATGGGTAGAAGCCAAGGCATTGCCTTCTGCCACTGAGAATTCAATTATTCAATTTCTTTTTGAGGATATTTTTACTCGTTTTGGTGTCCCAAGAGAAATTGTGACAGATCAGGGAAGTCAATTTACATCTAAATTGATGGAGAAGCTGATGGAGGAATAAAAAATCAAGCATAGAAAATCTACTCCATACCATCCGCAAGCAAATGGTCAAGTGGAATCCACAAATAAAGTTCTTGAGAGCATCATCACCAAGACTGTTCATCTCCACAGAAGAGATTAGGCAGAAAGGCTTCCTGAAGCCTTATGGGCCTACAGAACTACATGGAGGAACACAACAGGACATTCTCCCTATGAACTTGTTTATGGGAAAGAAGTCTTGCTCCCCATTGAGTTTCAAATCAAGACCTTCAAGATGGCAGTTCAGCTAGGGATGAGTCTATCAGAAGCCCAAAAGCACAGAATGGAGCAGATACATGAGCTAGATGAAATAAGACAAGATGCAATTTTAAGGACCGATCTAGTTCAGCACCAAAGAACTAAGTGGCATGACCGGTATATCAAAGAAAAGAAGTTTCAAAAGAGAGATTGGGTGTTAATGTTTGATTCAAAATTCAAAGACTTCAAAGGGAAATTTCAAACTCATTGGCTTGGGCCATATGAGATTGATGAAGTCTTTAACAATGGAGCAGTTCGAATCAAGACTATTGATGAGTCTCAAACTCCTCTCATTGTGAATGGCCACCGATTGAAATTTTATCATAAGCCACTCTCAAAAGAGGACTTTGTCAAAATGTTTCAAGAAAATTCTGCAATGAGGCTAGTGGAGAAGAATCCTTCTCCTCCATCAGCCTAATCTTTGTTTCTTTCTGAATTGAAAAAAAAAAATGTGTATAAGCCTGAAAACCAATCTCAGATTGGCAGTCTTATACAGAAAATATGGAGCGAAAATCAGGGACACCTGACACTCCATATTTTCCAAAAAAAATTCTCTCTTTCCATCATCATTCCATCTTCATTCCATTTCATTTTTCACTTCATTCCATTCACTCCATTTCATATCATCAATAAAAATCCTTTTTAGGATTATTTCCATTCAGTAGTTTTTTTTCCTAACTAACTTTGTGCAATTAAAAGGGAGATGTCTTAGTTTCCACAGCTGGAAACTGTTTCCACAGCTCGCACCAGTTTCTGCAGCTAGAAATGACTCTGTCTCTACAGCTAACAGCACTCTGTTTCTAAAGGAAAATCTCAGTCTAAGGATTCACATCATCATCACCAAAGGCAGCAAGGATATGAGGCACCTGCAAGATCAAAAAGCAATAATGGATCAGCAACCCTAATCAACAAATAGCAACACTCATGAAGGTATGATCAAAATATTTTCCAAACAACAATTTAATGTCATTTTATGCATAGTTATTAAATCGTGGAAGAGCCACTAAATGCAATGATTCAGCAAAAATCATCCCACTTCTCCTCCACGATAATACTTCATCCACCTCATACCCTTCTAATGGTCCCATGATCACTCTTAATTTAAACTCAAAATGGGACTGCGGTTTCATTTATTGGTCGTTCAAGGAAGTGACCTATTACACTACGTCTTCTCACTACCATGATTTCCGCAGCCAATACTGATACGTGTGCGAAGCCACTCAGCTCTAAAGGATTCGGTCGTTATGCCATACCCTTATCACTCCATTTCCGCATGTATTTGAACTCATTCTTGTGTTCTACTCCCTCATATGCACACCATTTTCACTCCCATTTCCGCTGTAAACTCCACAGCGCTGTTCCAAACCCCACTTACAGTCCGTAAAACGCTTTGCATTGTGGATATTCCACTTACAGCCGTAATTCATCCATTTTTCCGTGAAGCATCCTCCCTGAGCAGTCATATACAGTCAAAACTTCAGCCGAAGATTGAGAGCTGAAGATGGGAAAGCTGCTTAGAGCTGAACCCGAAGGTCCGAAATATTTAGAAGGATATCCTCAGACAAAGGAAGCACTGAAAAAAAGCAAAATGGTTAAGATTCATTGAAAAATTTAGAGGATATGACAAAGAGGTAACGAAGGCATTTGCTCGGTCCTTCAATGGAAATACCGTGGAAATAGGGGACCTGAAATTTACAATCACAGAGAATACAATAGCCACAGCAACCAGTCTACCTCAGGTGGGAGATAGATGGTTCAAGAACAGAGGGGTGGAAGATCAGGCATGGAAGGATATGCTCAAGAACCCAGGTATGGACACTTCAATATTTACTAAAGGGATTCCTGTACATGTAATTAAGGAAGAATGGACTGCATTGCTATTATTTGTTCAAAAGTTTATTACATGTGAGGCGCTTTGGTACCATGTATATGTACCATGCAAGGATTATGATGAATTTTATGGAAGGCCATGCCATTAATCTACCCTACTTCCTACTAAGAAGCCTAAAGAAAATGAGTTCCACTGTCCAAAAGAATGTAGGCCATATTGAACCCCACTTATATCATCACGGGCTCATTAGAATTCTCATAGAGGATCAACTGAAAAATCACAAGGATACATGGGAAAAAATTTTGGTCAGGAATCATTTCCAAGAAGTGACTGAAGCTTCCGCTAGTAGTTCTCCTAAAATCCCAAAAGGAAGTAGGAGAACGAAAAAAAATGTTGCTGCCCAGGACCCTCCTATTGTGCAAACTCAAGAAACTACCCAGGAAGAAAAGAAACAGAAAAAGGATAAAGGGAAGACAATTGTTCATGAATCATCTCCATCACCTGAACCCTCAGTAGAAGAAGACTCCCAAACTTTGGCTGACAGGTTAGCACAACTTCAAGCCTCTGCCCTCTCAAAGAAGAAACAGGAAGAAAAACAGAGTGCCCAGTAAAAGAGCACTAATGTACAAGTGAGAAGAAGCAGTAAGCTGAAGGGAAAGATGAGTGTGACTAAAGAAAAACAGTCACATTTCATTGATTTGGGAGAAGCTACAACTGAAAAGACTCCACCTCAGCTTGGCCTTGAGTCCACTCCTCCACGTGAGGAGAGTCCCTTTCAAACAAAACCTCAAACAAAAATTAATTTTGAACATAGCCTAAGAAGAACACCTGAGATTGACCCTGACCAGCAGGAGTTATATGATTATTTGGAGGCCTTGGAGCAATCAGTTGCTGGTCCAAGCACTATAGTGCCTCTTGATGAACAGGTCAAATATTTAAAACATGAGGTGTTTGAACTAGAAGTCCTGAACCGGCATATTAAACAAGAAAATGAAGCATTGAAAGAACAAAGCAAAGTGGAAAAAATGGTCCATGACAATACAATGCTTCACTTAGGACTTTGGCAGAAGAAGAACAAAAAATTGAAAGGGAAATGTAAGAAACTCAGCAGGGCATTGATCAATTTAAGGTTAAGGTGTTTAGTCAAGAAACCAAGAACAATTTTGGCAAGAAGGAGAAAGAGAAGAAGGCTAGATGTTTTGGCAGAAGCATCTGAGCACATGGATTAAAAACAATGACAAAGTTTTGGTTGCATGAGGACATGCAACACCTTCACAGTGGGGGTATGTTGAGCCTCAAACCTACACTTCCTTACACATCCTCCCAGCCTCTTTTTCCTATTCATTTCCTTATTTTTCCACTCATTCCCTCCATCAATTTGCTCAAATCATTGTATTTTAGGACTTTTTACATGGTTTTCTAATTATGCTAATGACTGTGTTTGGTTTAGAATTTTGGTTCAAGGTGTTGCGTTTCCGCAGCTCACACAGGGTTTTCCGCAGCTGATCCCGGTTTCCACAGCCAACCCCGGATTCTGCAGCTGTTTTATTAAATGCTATGTTCCAGGTGTCCTCCGGGAAGAAGAGCCACATGGGCAAGTCCGTGGAACCAAGGACATGGTGTGTGTCCCTCCAGATCATCCAAACCAGTCATCAAAGCCCGTGGTCAACGAGGAGGCAACTTCGGTCAAACAGAGGTCATTGGCGGTGGCACGACTCTACGTGTTCTATTTTAGAGCACGTGAAGAACAGGTGGCATCGTCCTCAGTCGTGAAGATGGTGGGAGACATAAATCCAATAGCTGATTGACTGCCCACAATGATCGTTGCCTGAATCCGAGGACGTAGCAAGACTACGTGTTTTTACATGGTTGTTTGAATTACTTAGATTTCGTTAAGTTAGTTCGCCTTCTGCAGTTATAAATAAAGAGTCTTTGAACGTTGGACAAGTTAGTTGTTAGCTGCTATTTTGTACTTTTGAACTCCCACTGTATTTTCCATTTCATGCATAATATATGAGAAGACTGTTATTCCATTTGGGCGTGTGATTGATCTTTGAAACGGCTGGAGTAGGCAGAGGGCCCCTGTTTACTAAAGGCCTGTACATTATTTTTAATTTCTCGCATTTCGTTTTCTTATTCCATGTATATAATGCCTTTAATTGTTGTGTTTTAATAGCTGTACATACATTTCAATTTCTGCTTGTTTACATTTCTGTACTTTTTCATGACTGATCAGTGTGTTATGCAGGTTTCTTAGGCGTGCCCGGGACAGTTTACTTCTTTTCTTTTTCATAACTAGTGACACTTGTGATCATCTTGTCTATGTTGTTGACCTTCTTTGTTTTGCAGCCTTTATTTCTTCATTATCACTTAGTCAATCTGCATATTTTCTTTCTGTTTGTAGACATCAAGTTGTTTATCTATTGATGGTCTCTTCTTCATAACTTAATATCTTTATTGAGGACCAAAACATCACTTAGCGCAGCTTGATTTAGTTATTCAAAAACTCACAATTACTTGACTTGTTTTTAATTGTTTATCACATGATATATTCAGTTAAAAGGCAAGAGGTTAAGAAGAAGTTAAAGTATTTGTGACTAGTCTTTCTTTTAGGAAGATTTACTTTAATCTCACATTGTTTAGTTGTTATTTGACATAGATTTCATTTTCATTTCCTTGCAGCAGCAGAGGCACTGGGCCAATGTCATTAGTCTTTTATTTGATGCCTTTACTTTCCTTTAAGCATTGATTTTATTTCAAGCTTTATTGTAGAGTACTTTTAAGTTGTAAAAAGCACATCACAATCTCACACACTTCACTCACTTTATTTCATTTCCATCACATCACATTAGGAGAGATATACTTGAAAACAAACCTAAAAAGTTAAAAACGACAAAAGCTCAAGAAATAGTTGCCTAAGTATATACAGTACACCTCACTTCATCAGCGTACGAGCCCCGGGTTGACATTTAAAAGTTGCAATTTAGACATCACTAAATTGACCAAACAACCCCTACAGAACTTAACTCACTGGTAACTATATTAAAGTCATTTAAATGATCAGCAATAGATCCACCTTCTGAAATCTTCATATTAAATAAACGCTTCATAAAAAATACCTTATTTCAAGTCGAGGTTTTCATATAATTTGGCCAATGCCGACATTAAACCCTTTGTTGTCGTTTCCTTTGAAATATTAAAGGCTACCAATGTCACTAGGCATAGCCGTATTGTTCCAAGTGCCTTTCTATCGAGAATATCCCATTCTGTGCCTATCATACTCGTCAGCTTCTTTGTCTTTCCGCTCAATGGTAGGTATATATCTTTCTAATACAGATAATCTTCCATCTGCATATTCCATAGTTGGTAGTTTTGACCATTAAAATTTTTTGACCCTAAACCTACCATCTTCTGCCATTGCTCCCAATCGAACCAGGAACCCTTCTCTCCTGCGAATTTATCATCCAAATAGACCTTCAGCTATCATACTAGTTGTTAGAAAATTATATATTACAGGGAAATGGAACACAAAATATATTGCAGAAATATAAACACAAAAAACACATAAAACAAGAGAGACACAAATATACGTGGTTCACCCAATTCGGGCTACGTCCACAGAGAAACAGCCAGTCCTTCCTTTTTTATATTATCCAAAAAATTGAAAAGATACAACCTATAGCATATCCATTGTACTTCCCTCTTCGCTCTCACACAATCTCCTCTCTCTTTCTCATTCAGAACATAGGTCTACATAGACGCAATAAAATTCCCTCATATATAGTGAGGGTTTGCCTTCTAGGGCAAAAAACCCTAAATTAAACATAACTTCTACCATCATATATCTGCTTAATGAATGTCCCAGATTCACTATGAAATTACAACAATTTACAAGGCAATTTTACATCTATTTTTAGCTTCAAGGGCGCTTCTCCCAATCCCCTGCCAGGGGGGTGCTCCAAATAATCATCGTCGCCCCCCCGGACCCCCCTAGTGGCACACATTTACAAGTGGCGTTGCCTCCACATTAAAAACTAAGGTCTAATGTGGTGATACCTCTTAATAAAGAAGATAATCAGGCTCCACACCCAACACAAACCAAAGGTTAATTGCAAATTAGTTCACAATAGATCACTGACATGGCGAAAAATAAGTAAACGCAAATTCAACAGAAAACATACATACAACAACTATGAACCTAATCTGATATTCACTCTATGAGTGACATCATCTAAAGATTTATTGCTTAAAGGTATTACAGACTCATGTGTTGGTGTGTGTTTTGTGTTATTGAAGCAATGGATTGATCAGACTGCCAATACACAGATAATAAAATGGAAAGACAACAGAGAAATACAGTAGGAAAACACAAAGACACAAGAATTTTAATAAGGAGTTCACCCTATTCTCCAGGGCTACATCTCTGGTCCAGCTTTCAGTGGTGGCCTTATTTTATTGTGTCTTTAAGCAGAGAATTACAATACAGGGACTCAAAGTGAGTTCTCCTAAAGCAGGTTTGCTTGGCAGGGTGTTTCTTGGATTCCCCAAGCCACTAGAGTATACAAACTCTTACTCTTCCTACCATCTTTGTGACCTTCTGGTCTACAGTGGAAAGAGCCAAATGTGGTGCTCAATCTGGATAGATTACTCTATGGGATGGCTTGAATCTCTCAAGCTCTCTAGTGCTTGATGCTACCGCTGGTCAGCTTGGCCCTCCGTCTCTTTCTACTTTTACTTTACTACCTTCTTCTCTGGTTTTTGTCTCTCAGTGTTCAGTCCTCCTTTTTGGGGTTCACTCTGACTGAATCTTGTGTATTCTATAGATGTTCATGGTTTTTAGCCATTTGTTTCAATGCATGTTTAGTTCCTCTTCCGCCTCTTTCATGGTTTTTATCCATTTGTTTCAATGCATGTTTAGTTCCTCTTCCGCCTCTATCGATTCACCTTCTATAAATGTGCTTGGAGTTGCCTGTTCGGCGTCAGCATGAACTCTCAGGGAGTGGCCACTTGTCCTCCTCTAAACAGCACCAGCCTACTTCATCGGTTCGTTTCTTCAGTTACGTCGTGGATGAAGTCTTTCCTCCACCGTGGCGGTCAAACGGAATCCAAATATTTACAAATTCCAGTGTATTCCTTCGTTGATTTCACTTCCTCCATTGGGCTTGATCTCAGTCGTCCAATCTGGGGCCTCCAGATCCGATGCCATACGCACGTCCCGTGCGGTTGACTTGCTCAACCGTTAGTGTGCGATCAATGGCAGTTTTCTTTCACCTTTGCTTGCAATGCGTCGATCATTGAGTGGGATCGCTCCACTTCCATCCAAAACCATTTACCGTTTGAGGGAACCTCAATAAATACCACCGATTTCCAGAGCGCGGGTCCCGCCTTTGTACATTTAGTGCTTTTTCCTTTTTGCCCGTGGTTCTCCAGTTCCCGACACAACCAAGTGCTTAAGGCTCCCCCCATTTCAGCCCTGTTCGCCCAGTGATGCGCGAATCATGCATCAAAATCCACCTCCTTTTCCCGATCCGAGGCTCCCAGGGGTTACTTTGACCTCCTGCACAGTCTCCATGGGCCTCGATCAGTGCGCTTTGACCAACGTCCTTGTCTTTCCACGTTGGCTGCCATTGCCACTGGTTCAGGGGTGTTTTTGATTGCTATTTTGGAATTTTTAGAGATTTGTCCCAACCTCATATAGTCATGGTTCTTTGACAGTCTTGATGGATCCAATTCAGATCATGGCCTTCCCACTGAACAAGCTTTTGGACCACCAAAAGTTGGTTTTCTTTCAAGCATCGACTAAGTGAGGATACTGCTATCTCACTTTTCCAATCTCAATCCACTTTACGCTGCTCAGCTTCGAACCTTTGAGTCCAACTCTGAGGTACTCAACATCTCCTTTACGCGTCGTCCTTACCTTCCTGTCCAAGATTGTGTCTTCCTGCAATTCATTAAGATATTCAGGTAGCAGGTCATCAATAGAAGGCAATTGACTTTGCTCTTCAGGATCCTCAATCATTAAAGGTTCAAACAATCTCAAGCATTCTGCATTTACGACTAAGTAGATGTGCATGTAAGCTGGTAGATCAAGGCGAAAAGCATTTTCACCAATCTTCCCAAGTATCCTAAAAGGTTCATACCTGATAGGCTTTAGCTTTTACCTTCACCTTGCATCCTGTCCTTGCTGATATACAGCCAAACCTGGTCTCCAACTTGAAAACTATGCTCCATCTGATGCTTGTCATGCCTAGCCTTGTATTTGGCTTCGCTCTTTCCTAGTTGTTCCTGTACTGCCTAGTGGATCTCCTAGATCTGTTCAATGAATCTAGTTGCCTTGTCCACATCATTGTGTTCATCAACCATGGTATCTTTACTGAAGACAAAATCCAAAGGAGACCTTGCTATGAAACCAAAACAGGTTTCAAAAGGATATCTCTATGTAGAAGAGTGTTTGACTCTATTGTAAGCATGTTGCACGTAACACAAATGTTCATCCCAAAGCTTAGGATGTTTGTTGCAATATCCCCTAAGTAACTGGATCACTGTCATGTTAACTACTTCTGTCTGGCCATCGCTTTGTGCATGAAAAGCGGTGCTTTTCTTCAGTTGGGTGTTCATCAGTTCCCACAGACTTGACCAAAACTTCCCCACAAATCAGGTGTCTCAATCAGATACAATAGAAGTGGGTAATCCAAAATGAACCCAGACATGTTCAAAGAATAATTTTGCAGTTTGTTCAGCTGTAATATGTTTATTACAAGGTATCAAAATACACATCTTGCTAAACCTATCCACAACCACATATAGATAATCATGACCTTTGCTAGATTTAGGCATTCCTCCAATAAAATCCATGGAAACACTTTCCCAAGGGTGAGAAGGAACTGGTAAAGGAGTGTACAAGCCTAGTTTTCTATTGTTGGGCTTGCTTTTAGAACACATAGTACACCCTCTTACATATCTGGAAACTGTCTCATTCATTTTCAGCCAATAACAAAATCTTTACAGTTGTGCAACTATTTTACTTACCCCAAAGTGACCTGATATCAAAGAAGTGTGTGCCTCTCTAATTATCTTTACTCTCTCTATTTATGGAATGCAGAGTTTTCCATAACGGTATAAGTGTCGGTCCTTCACATGATATTCCAATTCTTCTACCTTTTTGCCTTGATTCAAAGTTGCATATACATCTTTAAAGTATATATCTTGAGCATATTGTTCAATGTAACTTTAATGCAGTACATAATTATGCTTAATTATAGTAGATGCATTTATAATGGGTCTAGATAACATGTCTACAACTTTGTTGTGTATGCCCTTTTTATATCTGATGATTAGATAAAATTGTTGTAGAAAACCCATCCATCTATAATGCCTTGATTGCTGCAACTTAGTTTGGAAGTGTAGATATTGAAGTGGCTGATGATCAGTATGTATTACTGTCTCTTTGTCGATTAAGTAATGTTTCCACTTTTTCACACTCTAAACTAATGCATACAATTCTTTATCATAGGTAGGATATTTAACTACTGCAGGATTAAAAGTCTTAGAATGATAACATATGGGTTTACCGTGTTGTGTCAACACTGCTCCCGTGGCATAGTCATTGGCATCTATTTGGATTTCAAATGGTCTTTGTATATCTGGCAATGCTAATACAGGTGTTGTACTAATATTTTCTTTCAAGGTGTCAAAGGCTTTATGATGTTTGCCTCCCCACTGAAACACCTTGTTCAATCCTATCAAAGCATGTAAGGGAACTGCAATTGAGGAAAAATTAGAAATGAACCTCCTCCAATATTGTACTGCTCCTAAGAAGCTTCTCACTTCTGTAGTAGACTTGGGTTTAGGCCAGTTTACAATGACTGCCACTTTAGAGGGATCTATTTTCAATTTACCACCCCCTAGTATATGACCAAAAAAATTTAGAGATGTTTTGCCAAATTCACATTTTGAGAGTTTAGCATAAAGTTTTTCTCTTTTCAAAAAATCTAATGTCTACTTGACATGCTTTAAGTGTTCTTCCCATGTTTTACTAAAAATCGAAATGTCATCCAAATACACAATAACAAAATCATCAAGAAAAGGTTTGAGTACTTCATCCATTAATCTCATGAAAGTAGCAGGAGCATTGGTCAAGCCAAAAGGCATAACCAGCTACTCATACAATCCCTGCTTTGTTTTGAAAGCAGTCTTCCATGCATCTTACTCTGCAACTCTGACCTGATGGTATCCACTATGCAAATCCAACTTGGTGAAATAAACAGCTTCCTTCAATTGATCTAAAAGATCATCTATGCAAGGAAGGGGATAACTATTTTTTATTTTTATCTTATTCAATGCTCAGTAGTCAATGCACATTCTCCACGAGCCATCTTTCTTTCTCACCAAAACGATTGGTGACCCACATCGTGATGTGCTAGGTCTGATGAATTTCTTCTCGAGCAACTCCTGCACCTGCTTCTTGATTTCAGCATTCTCTAAAGCAGACAACCTGTACATCCCAATGTTAGGCAATGGAACATATTGCTGCAAAATAATATCATGTACTATTTTCTTTTTGGGTGGCAAACCTTTAGGTTCCTGAAACATGACATCATACTCTAAAACAACGTTTTCTATATCAACGTGCTACTGAGCATTGCAACCCTCAAATACATTGGTTTTATCAAGTTTATTTTCCCTTACAACCATTAGTAAGAATTGTTTACATGAATTCATCATTCTTTTCATCTGCCCAGAATTTATGAGAATATAATTATTCTTGAGCTTGTGAGCTCTTACAAAGTATTTGATTCCATCTTTAACAAGTAGATACTTGTTCTCAGCGCTATAGAAAATAGCCTTTCTATCATACAAGTAAGGACTTCCTAAAACAATTCCACATATATCCAAAGGAATTACGTCTAACTCAACCTCATCTACAAATGTTGACCCAAAAGAAAACTTGAGTTTGCACTGTCTAGTCACTTGTAGTTGTGTTTTATCATTCAACCATCCTAATGGGTATGGTTTCTTGTGAGGTGTAGTTGCTAATCCCAATTTCTTTACAATTGCTTCAGAAATCAAATTTTCTTGTGAGCCACTATGAAACAAAGTACCAATCTTTTGATACTTGGAAATAACTCGAATATGAAAAAGCTCATGTATTTTTCTCTCATATTCTTCATCAATAATAGTTTGAGCAGAATTACTAGTAGATGCTTCAGAATTCTTACCTTTTATACTTGTGGATGCAATGATTGTTTCATCTCCCGAGTCTGACGCCAAATCTTTTTGAATAGTTGCAACAGTATTCTTCTTCTTGCCCTCAGACTTCTTAGGTCTCAGCTCTGGATGCAGAATCCAACAGTGCTCACTATCATGCCCCTCCTTTTTACAGTGAGTGCATGAAGCTTTGCCTTTCTGTGCAGTGTTAGCCTTCCTTTATTTCCACTTCTGCTTTCTTTTCTCCTTGCTCTTTCTTACAATGGGTTGGGATGGTCCCCCAACTTCTGGATTTCCATTCTTTCCTCTAGCTTCTAGATGAGAAGCTTGTACAGATACCTCATCTATACTAGTGGGATTAAACATGAGGATGGTATGCCTCATGTAGCTGTGTAGACCACCAATGTACTTCAAAAGAGTCTCTAGTGAGTCTAATGAGATACCCAACACCAATGCTCTCTTTCTGAACTCTTGAATATACTCTTGCACACTTTTCCCTTTCAACTGCCGAAGAGTTTGCCAACTCATCATGGCTTGTTGCATGTAGGCCAATGGATAGAACTGGTTTTTTATTGTAGCAACAAATTCACTTCAGACAGAGATGGTCTTACCATGTTTTTTATGTCAGCTTGGGTTCTGCCTTCCCACCAAACCAAGGAAATTCCTCTTAGGCGTAGGTTTTCCAGTTGAATTTTACTCTTGTCTGAGTTGATGTTTTGCACTCTGAAATACACATCAATTTGTCTAATCCAATTGTCCAACTTTTTAGAATTTAGCTCTCCATCATATATAGGCAAATCAAATTTAACATCTAGCTTAATCAAATATTCTTTCTTATTATGCACAGGGCTATTAGGAGGTGTGAGAAAGCTTTCCTATTTCCCCTTTCTTTTTGAGTGTTCATGGGAATGAGACTCGTCTTCTTCTTTATCTTGTTTATAACCTGATGAATATTCATCCTTGTGCTTTCTAAAGTCCCTATACATTTCTTCTACCATGGATTTTATAGCTAGGAAACTCTCCATGAATTGAGGGTCTGGCCCCATAGAACCTTCCTCTGACATTGTCTTCCGAGAATAGACTCTCCCAATCTCAAGATTAGTTTCGACCAACTCTCCTTCTCCTAATTTGAACTTTGATATCGTGAACATTCAACAGCTAAACCAACACAAGCTTGTTTAACCTTACAACCTAGAGCTTTGATACCACTTGATCTGATATTCACCCTATGAGTGACATCAGCTAAAGATTTTTTGTTTAAAGGTATTACAGACTCATGTGTTGGTGTGTGTTCTATGTTATTAAAGCAATAGATCGATCAAATTTCCAATACACGGACAATAAAATGGAAAGACAATAGAGAAATAAAGTAGGCAAACACAAAGACACAAGAATTTTAATAAGGACTTCACCCTATTCTCCAAGGCTAAATCTCTGGTCTAGCTTTTGGTGGTGGCCTTATTTTATTGTGTCTTTAAGCAGAGAATTACAATACAGGGACTCAATATGAGTTCTCCTGAAGCAGGTTTGCTTGGCAGGGTGGTTCTTGGATTCCCCAAGCCACTAGGGTACACAAACTCTTCTTCTTCCTACCAGCTCTGTGACCTTCTGGTCTACAGTGGAAAGAGCCAAATGTGGTGCTCAGTCTAGACAGATTCCTCTATGGGATGGCTTGAATCTCTCAAGCTCTCTAGTGCTCAATGATGTCGCTAGTCAGCTCAGCCCTCCGTATCTTTCTGCTTTTGCTTTACTACCTTCTTCTCTCGTTTTTGTCTCTTAGTGTTCAGTCCTCCTTTTTGGGGTTCGCTCTAACTGAATCTCTTGTGTATTCTATCTCTGTTCATGGTTTTTAGCCATTCGTTTCAATGCATGTTCGGTTCCTCTTCTGCCTTTATCGATTCACCTTCTGCAGTTGCGGTAGGAGTTCCCTATTCGACATCAGCATAAATGCTCAAGGAGTGGCCACTTGTCCTCCTCTAAATAGTGCCAGCCTGCTTCGTCAATTCATTTCTTCAGTTACATTGTGGATGAAGTCTTTCCTCCACCGTGGCGGTCAAATGGATTCCAAATATTTACAAATCACGACGTATTCCTTCGTCGATTCTGCTTCCTCCATCGGGCTTGATCTAAACCATCCAATCTGGGGCCTCCAGATCCGACGCCATATGCACGTCCCCCGTAGTTGACTTGCTCGACTGTTAGCCCACGATCAATGGTGGTTTTCTCTCACCTCCGCTTGCCACGCGTCGATCGTTGAGTGGGATCGCTCTGCTTCCATCCAAAACCATTTACTGTTTGAGGGCGCCCCGATCAATACCACCAGTTTCCAGAGCGTAGGTCCCGCCTTTGTACGTTTAGCGCTTTTGCCTTTTTTCCCGCAGTTCTCCAGTTCCCGACGTGACCAAGTGCTTAAGGTTCCCCCCATTTCGGCCTTGTTCACCCAATGATGCGTGATTAGCGTTAAGCGCTAATCGCGCATCAAAATCCACCTCCTTTTCCCGATCCAGGGCTCCCAGGGGCTACTTTGACCTCTTGTGTAGTCTCCATGGGCCTCGGTCAACGCGCTTTGACCGAGGTCCCCGTCATTCCACATTGGCTGCCATTGCCACTAGTTCAGGGGTGTTTTTGATTGTTGTTTTGGAATTTTTATAGATTTGTCGTGACCTGATACAGTCATGGTTCTTTGACAGTTCTTGATGGATCCAATTCGGATCAAAACCAATCCATAATATATTACATGTATGAATGCACACTTACAAATGTAGTGAAAATATCATACGTCCAATACAACCACTATGAACAAGGATGGGAATCAGTGCCATAAATGAAGAACATATTATTATTGTTGTTGCAAATACAAGTACATCTCTTGCAATTTGCCAAAGCCCAATTGTGTAATAGTGGTTGTTCATATCATTTCCCAATACAAAACCCTAGCCTCACTACAACTCACTCTACTAGCTTCCAAGAGCTAAGTGGCTCTAGCTCTCAAGCACAAATCAGTTATCTAGTCTTAGCCTCAACTCAAGTGCTAAAGTCCTTTCCAAGTGAGGCATGACAGTACATTTATAAAGATGAGGTGATTATTCACCTACCATGGCCCTTGACCTCCCCTCATGACTCTTGAACTTCCTAACTTTTCTCTCCTGCCTACTGCCTAGTACATGCTCAATTGATCTCTCGACATAACTGCTGACACCATCATGATGAGAACATTTGCCTACTGATAGAAAAGAGAATGTAACAAGAAAATAGAATTTTTTTTAGAGACCCCAGGTTCGTCCTTATTGCCAACATTGTTGTGAGACCATTGAGGCTTTCATGAACTGTTGCACCTCCTGCTATTGTGCCTCACTTGCATCCATCAACCTTTTGATGTGGTTCCTTTTTTATGGTTAACTAGTTCCTAGAGAATACATTGAAACACCTTTCAACCTATAGATTTTATGAGAAACCCTAGTTCTCTCCCACATAGGTCAGCATTCTCATCCTTCTTCGCACTACAAGAAAATTAAAGTAGTCATACATATTGGTAAGTACTATAAGTTTAAAAATAATCATAAAGAACAAAAAATAACTTTGGACCCCTAGATAGTCCTTCCTCATGCTATGGAATTTTTAATGTGTGTGGGATTACTTACAGTGGCCCCAAGATGCTTGAAATCCCCATTACTAAACATTCTTATACTACTCGCACAAAGTGTTGGGTTTATACAATGGCCCTTTAAGAAGAGGAGTTGATTGCTCCTATCCCTAATAAGGCTTATTGAGGAAAATTTAAAGAGAAACAAAAACATCTAAACTCGTATAACCATCCTGAACCTGGTGTTGTAATTTTAGGCATGAGTGGGAGGATTTTTTAGTGACAATATTGGTGTAACTGGCATGTTTCCTTTTGTGTTTGTCTCTCTAAGATCACTGCATGTGCTTAAATGTATTATGGCATTTAATTCTAGGTATTATACTCACTTGGTCAGTTACATCTCATGCATAATGAAGCCTCTGCTTCATATCACCCACTTATGGTTAATTATACCCTTGCATTTCATTGTTTCTTTATTGGCGGACCAACGCATGGTTGGAGGAACCTCTTACAACTTGAAAACATTGGAAATTTTATCATTTCTTGGGCATTTACTATATACATGAGGCACGAATGCCTGCAAATGTGCACTACATTTTCTTCCCTCTGTTATGCAGATACATTACCAGTGTTTTCTTATTTAATGTGATCCCTTCATTATTTCAAGAGTGGACTTTTATATCTTTGTGGGTGCTACACATTCTCATCATCATCTTAAGGCAAAAATGTATAGTGCTCATTTCCACCACCTCATGAATCAATTGGGAAGACTCTGTTGAATAAATCATGACCTTTGAAAGAAATGGCAACTTGTGAGGTAGTATGTGACTTATGGAGGTTGCTTAGTCGTGTTACAACAAAGTCGTGTCCTCTGGATGCTTCCTTGAGGCGTGAAAATGTGATTGTGCGACCTCAGTGGAAGTGTGACTCACTAAAGGTTGCCCAATCGCTTCTTGGACAAGTCGCACTCCCTAGAAGCTTGTGTGATGTGTTGCAACATGACTTGGGTGGAAGTACGACCTCCTAAGGTCAACCAATCACAATATAGTGCAGGTTGTATGATTTGGTTGCTTCCAAATATCTACAACGTGACTCTGAAACTAGTCGCATAGTCGGACTTGAATGAGATCACACCTTTCTACTACTTGCCTGAGGCCCTGTAGTGTGAATCTGTGACTTGGAAGGGATTGCGCCCTATGGAGATCGCATATTCGCAATTCTCAGATAGTTCGTACTTCCAATTAGAAGCCCAGACCGAGACTTTATGACTTGTGTGTAAAACTACACTGTGTGGGTGATTTGCGCTCAAGAGTTGTCACTTACACCCATTCGTAACTATTTAAAACGCTACAACATTTACCTGCAGAGACTCAAGTAACAGGTCCATCAAACATGGTCATGCAGAAATCATGTATTCCACTGCATTAATCTTGATCAAATCTAGCAAGTGCCTAAAACAATTGGAAAGTGATCTTTCAATCTAAATCTAAAGTGAAAGAGTAAATTTAACACCCCCTAAAGGGAACTACATCGGTATCCAAGCTTTTGGACTAAAATTAGCAATGCATATGTCACTTGTCAGCGTTGGTGTTACTTTCCCAACAGTTACCTAAGTCTCAGTTGCAAGTTTAGCATTAAGTCACAATTTCTGAGTCCTTTCGGAATAGTCTCTCTGGGTCTCTTATGTCCCAATTTTGATATCATATTGTGTATCCACATAGGCACGAAACGGGAGGGCGTTTAACTACACAACAATTTCCAAGCCTTTATAGTCGTAGGTCTTCCCATTTTCCTCGACAAAATGTTTCACATATAACATATGCTTGGCCGAATGATGGGATTAGATCCTCTTCTTGATGCTTCCGTTATATCGCATTGGCAAGGATTAATGTTGTAGATGTGAATTCTAACCATGCTTTGGGAGGTATCACTATCGACAACTTGTCTCTTATAACCTTGCGTCAAGATCCATGACTGATCTAGTGTTTTGAACAGGTTGGGCCTTAGTTTAGTTATCGTAGCTCCATTTGAGGAGTTTTAGTGAAAATTATTAGTCACTTGTGTGAGAGTGTTAGTGTTTTGAACAGGTTGGGCCGTAGTTTAGTTGTCGTAGCTCCATTTGAGGAATTTTAGTGAAAATTATTAGTAACTTGTGTGAGAGTGCTTATTTTGAGAAACAGTATAGATATGAATGTAATAAGGCCGAATTGAAAAGTTTTGCATCATAAAATCACTCATTTCCGAAGTTTATTTTAGGTTTACTGATTAATATATATTTAAAATCGTATCTCATGGAGATCAACGCTTTCCATATAACTTGGCATTTCCACTCCACGTACAGTTTTTTTGTCACCTTCATGCATTTCCCTTTTGGTATTGCAATAAGTTTCAACACGTCCTATTGCCTCTCTGTTAGTCATGACAGGTGTTGGCGCTAGGCATGGTATTTAGATATTTTAAATGGATGAAGCTCATCACCCGATAGTTTGATATGCATTGAAGATGACCTCATGGAATTTCAACAGACTCAAGCGACTATTCCTGTATCGGATGTGTTCAATGCATATCGTACACTTAAACAATGTTGCCAGCGCTATGAATAGGTGGAAATTTCATAGCAATTCTTCCTTTTTTTTAAATTATAGTGCGACAAAGAGGATTCATGTCTCAACCTTTTGCATCCATCACAACCGCATGCACGTATACCACCTGGATGGAGTGAATGTGTATCAATTCAATGAGCTTCCACCGATTTATTATACAACCATGATGCATTGGTTTGCCACATCTCTTTTGTGATGTGAACATACACATTCACAAGCTCTTTGTATGGAAATTCCTTTCACAGGCTCAAATGATGTATATATAGCTCCACTGTTTGCAAAAGGACTTCATGAATTTTCTACTTGTATTAGATAGGACTTACATGATTCACCTTGAAGTGTCCAAGAAAGCTTTGTTAAATCCTTATGTGACCTCCTATCATTCCGACATCAAACCCTTCATGGTGCCATTTATGCCTTTGTGCATAATTTTAGTGTGGGATGGTTCTTACGATGGCACCATATGTGCTTTAAGAGGGCTTTCGTTAAAGCTGATGTCTCCGGCATGAGGATTCCATAAAGTGCAGCTTGCAAAGGATAGTATTCCTTTGTACCATAGTTTCCAAATTTGAATTCGAATTTGAATTTGAATTCGATAGGATACGGAAATAATTTGACTCTATAAAATCTAATACTGAAAAAATTCAATAGTATACATGTTACAAATACTTAAATTTATTCATTTTTTTAATAAAAGTTATATATTTGAAACTGAAATTTATTATTTTATAATTTTTTCTGATATAAATTTTTTTATTATTTTTATATAGGAATCAATGATTTACAACCAATTTTCTATTTTATAATTTTTATTATCTATTTGAAACTAAAATTTACCATTTTATAATATTATCCAATATAGAAGTTACAATTTTTTATTATTTTTATATAGAAATTACTGTTTTGCAACCAATTTGCTATTTTATAGCTTTTGTTAATTGAAAAGTTATTACTCTATATTTCTTGATATTGCGATTTATTATTTTATAATTTTTTAATATAGAAATTACTATTTTTTTTTATTTTTTTGGAATTTGCAAACTGCAGGTTTTCAATATAGTATTTCTTTTCTTTAATTAGTTTTTCCCTATCACAGACTCCCTAAAAATACCATATTAGTTTTCCAGTGTGATTGGATTTCAAACTCAAGCCTCGGGTTACCTGCCTTACACACCACCATTGGAATTGCTCAGCTCTTCATCATTTCCAACTGCTGGCAGAATGTGGTGTGGAACAATCTTCATCTTTTTGTTATCTCTTGTGGCCTTTCCAGCGAACAAGCCCCTAGGTAGCGAGATATTTTGGCAATATGCCCAACGGAGAACTGAAGAGCTCTGGGAACAGGGTTCTTACCATCAGCTGATTTCCCTCCTCCTGCCATTGCTCAAGCGATGGAAAAATACTTCATGCACCGTACCGAATTCGATTTGGCCGAATTTTTAATCGTATCGAACCAAATCAGCGAATTTGTGAATTTTTTTTGCCAATACACCCGAATTTGGTAACTATGCTTTGTATCTGTTTGGAGCTATGCTTAAATAGGTTTTCTTTATACTCCTAACATCCCTAACACGTCTACAATGGTAGACATTAGTGTCTACTATCGAAAGGTTGCTTCATATGCCTAGGATTAAGATATAGTCTTCGCGCATATAGGAGTTTTGGCCCTTTGACCATGCTTTGGTACAAAATAGAAGGTTTTGCCTTGATTGCCCTACATAGCACAATAATGCATGTGTTAATTAAATGATATATATATATATATATATAATATATATATATATATATATATATAAACTCAACATAAACCAAAGCTTAGGGTGCATGAATGCATGCATAAGTGCTCAATTTTTTTTCGAAATTATCATGCTCTAGCTTTGATTGTTTTATATAACTTTATTTAGTTCCAAACACATGCATTAACGTAATGGCCAAGGTGGTATTAACATTTCAAGGGGTTCTTTTAATGATTCAAGTATGGTGCAATGTGATGCTAATGAGAGTGCACACATGGGGCATATGGGTGAGGTTAAAACATGAAGGTGTCTCTCATTCTGACTACCTAGGGTTTCAATGATGCATCAGGAAGATAATGGCTTTGTAAACCCTAATGTAATGGGGTGATTCCATGGCTAGTAATACAATATGCTCCTATTTCATTACAATGAGCATGGTGGAGGGATAAATATGTGTGGGTGCATAGGGCTTATAAAGCATCACTAAAATTAAAAAGAAAAAAAAAATGCTTGAAAATCCTAATGCAATCACGAAATCAACATCTTGAGACGAAACATGAGATGTCGATGCAATATGCAACACGTGAGTGAGCTTAACAAAAGGGTTTGATAGGAAGGGCCACGGGGAGAGTAACCAATAGAAACACTAATCAAAACCCTAGTGGGTTGTGTGAGAAAAAAGGGGGACCCAAAATTTTCCATGTTGTTTCAGCAGTTACAACAATTGGCACCTTAGATATTTTGAAGACGATGACAATGTTCTTGATCTTGCTTCCCTTGGATAAGTATATTTTGATATACTTCGAACTTATTGTTTGAGTAGATATAATATTATTTTGAGGTCTCCTTCCTTGTGATGATGTGATGAGTGAGCATCCTAAGAATGCTTCTAGTGTAGGCCTTTGATTTGATCGATCTAGGTTTTTGACACTTTTCTTCAAGGAGATGTAACCCTTCTCTTCTTGAATATGAGAGGATTGTCTTGATTCTTTGATGTCCTTGATTCTAGAACTTTGGTATTTGGATGCTTGAGTGTCCCTTATGGAGCTTCCCTTCCTTAACTTATCACCTTAATTCTAATACCATGTTGAGAAATCTAGGGTAGAGACAAGAGGTGATTTCTCTAGTAACAATAACTTCTTGTGAATGCCTTTTACTTATTTTAATTAGGTTATTCTTTAGATCTTTATTATTATAGTGTTATATTCATCAAATATCAATCAAAATATAAACAATAATGATATAAGGGACACAGGATGTAGGCAATTATCCAAGTCCAAAACCTCTCCAATCTGAGAGGAAAATCAAAATGAATTCTTCTTCTTATAGAATCTTCAAGTGATGAATTCCAATACCAAGACCCTTGACCTAACAACTTCTCCAAGACCAAGGCACAAGACTTTATTGAATAAATTATTCTTCCTTGAGTCAACATTAGTCAAATTTCTTACTTCACCATAGATCTCGACTTCCCTTCATATTTTTACCTATTGACTCAAACCTGCAATTCTCGACCTCTCCAAAAACCCTAGTTGAAGTACGTGTGAGGGATAAATGATAATTTTATCCCTTGATTCCCTTCACTTGGATGGATTCTCTTTGTTCTGAAATTTGGCATGTAAAGGGACTTGGTTTCTTCCGTGATTCAGCCTCCAAGGTGACTGTGATAACTTTAGCTTCTTCTACAGCATATGATACTAGTCTTCCTCACGCATGTCAAAGGTATTTTCCCCAAAACAAATCAAGATTACTTCAATTTTTTCTTCTCCTTTCTTCGCTTTATGAGGCTTATTTTACTTGTTTTTCTTGCACTTGATCTTCTATTTATATGCTTGAATCCATGATCTCTAAGTGAGGCCGAGAGCTCCTTTATAAAGTAGTTTTGCCATGAAATTAAGCTAATTACTTGTGCTAGTGTGTAGGCCGACATTCGTTTCTAGAATGATCTCCATCTCCTTTTGAAGACCAACTTGATGGAGTATGTGTGACAAGGTCTTGGAGGGTTTATGACTCAAATAAATTCTCTTTTACAATATGTAACATGCCTAAGTGGGTCTTCAATACATGACATTGACTCAATAGACTGTATGACTTAATGACCAAACCTAATAGATCACAACGGGAGATTCATCTATAAAATAAAATTCCTTGAGCATGAAACCCATGACTCAAGCATAACATAAATATTAGCTTTTTTCTTCTTTACAAAAATCATGTAAAATAATAATTGCACGTGTCATTATGAAGACCAAACCTATTTACATATTTCAACCAAATGTCACCTTCCCTACTAACTTCTGATTATCCCAATTTTGATTATGTTGTCCTCCTTGGAATGAGGGCCCATCTCCCCTATATTTATCCTTTAGATGGCATTAATATAGAAAGGAAAGTGTCCTTCTAATCCTGGAATCCAAGGCCTCATACTCATCAATCCCGTTAGTGAATGATCTAATTAACTCTGTGAATCATCAGCACCTCTCTCTTGCTATAGTTCCTCTGTGAAGCAAGGCATATTAGGCCTGCGAGTCTGACCATATGTGTGGGTTGTACGTGGATGTACATGGCTCGCTTCTCCTATTCTGGAATCTCCTTATTCTTTATTTTTTCCTCCCCAGGCACCTTGAGGTCCTCCCTGCATATTCTACAATTGTAGAGCCAACATCTACCTCATCATCTCCATCATATGTTGGTTTTATCTTGCCAACTCCTCCAATAGTGGGTCATGCCCACCCTCCCTAGGTTGATCTTCACCATTTTCCCCATGTAGTCTCTATTTTTCTTAAACTTTGTATCAAAAAGATGCTCAGCCTCATCCTCTATACCACAGCCTCTTTCTCTCCCTCTCCCTCTGCCTCTAAGACAATGAACAGCTCCACCAAACTGTCTAGTTATGACATTCTCTAAAGCCCACAGCTTTCCAAGAACATGTTATAATACCACTGCAATGTTCTAACTAGATAAATACAGTTAAATATCGAAACATGAACTAGCTACAACAAACAAATAAACATGGAATCTGAAAACTCCACAAGGGCAACAAGTTTAGAACAATGTTTAGTAGAAATAATAAAATTGAGTCATTTTACTACATATCTAATGAGAATATGAGTACAAAATATAGTGGAATGTGTGCACTTGGGCTTGCTTAAGAAAGCATGCAAAACCCATGTGAGAATGAAGAAAAATCCATGTTGAAATGGCTCACTAGATGCATGCTCTGCCCAGAAATTTACTGTTGTTGCTCCTAGAGGTAAATTGATATTTTAAACCTCAAATTTTCTCTAAAAATTATGAAAAAAACAGGACAATGATTTCCAACCCAAGACCAAAAAAACTTAGAAATATTTTAGGCTAATTCCAACCTCCCAAAATTACCAAATTTTCAATTGAAATTACTTGTTTCCTAGCTTTGCATACCACTAGAAAATCTACAGCTGCTCCACCAAAAATTCTCCACAAAAATTATCAAGAAATCATTAAAACATAGCACTGAAAAGATATAGAGAAATTCAAGCTATTTCCCAGCACAAGATTGTACCAACTTCTCTAGCAAAAACAACCTACTTGTTGTAGAGATTAAATAGCTTAACAAATGTAGGAAAAGAACTATCTAATCAGCTCCAAGTTTTCTCTCCTAAGATGACACTCCAAGTTCACCAAAAGAGAGTTGGGATTCTCCATTTGGAAATCCCCATGCTAAACAACATTGTTGATTTAGCTCAATAGCTTAATCAAACCTCCAATTTAGAAATGAAATACCAAAACCAAAATGATCAAAATTAGGCCCCGACCTTCCTTTTATTATTTCTTTCACTTCCTCATACCATAGTTCGATTTTTCCGATACTGTTGTTTGACCCTTTCCATGGTTTAGTTTCCATGCTTGGTAACTCCACAAATCAACTTTATTGTTTTCTCTTTTCCTAAGTCTCAACCATTTCCTTTTCTCCAAAATTTATTAAATATCTCCACAACTTATTTCTCATAATTTTATTTAGCTAAATATATTTATTAATCACCAAAATTGGGAAATTTCCATGTCAAAGTTTTTATTAGGGATATGAAAATCTCTATTGTATGGAATTACAATATGGTATGGCATCATATGTTGATATGACATCTTTGACTCAAAACAATGGACCTTGTCAATGATCTTTGGTATTAGGATATTCTAGAGAGAGATCAATAGCAGCACTTGTCATAGTAACAGCTTTCTTTTTTCATTGGATGTCGATTGACTCTAGGAAATCAGATATGTACTTTGTATCTTAGTTGAAAAATTGGTGAAATATAATAGAAGAATAAGAATTGAATTTCAGGTTTTCCCCCTGGTAAGGTTTTGCACTGATCTCCAACCAATCCTAGTGTCTATATGTGTGAATGTTTTTCTTCTTATGTTCCCATTTTTTTTTGTTGCATTGTTGTTGGTTTTGTTCTTTAGACTACATAATTGCATATGAATTATTAATGTTAAAATGTTGAGTGAATTCAAGAAATGATGAAATGCAATTATCAAAGCAAAGAACAATATAGCCCTAAAAGAAAATTAACAAAAAGTACTACATTTCATAAAGGAATTAGCACCATATGCTCATGTAAAGTTGGAAAAGGATACAAATTTAGAAAAGAGTTCCAAACTACAATAAATGTGCAAGTAAACTTTGGCACATTGAGTTGAAAGGACAACTTCCAAGCAAAGGTAAATGGTACTCCAAGGAGTATGTAAAGGAAAATTTTCCTCACCTCATTCAATAAATATTTTGGGGACTCTAATCCCCCTTATATGGGGATGAATGATCTAAATTCGATCATTACATTATTTTTCATCTCTTTTGATGCTTTCAAAGTGGAAAAATTAGAGAAATTAGCTTGTAGGGACATTTTTATTAACGGGTCCCAACTTGGAGAATTAGGGTTTGAAACTTTCCGAAGACATTTGAAGGCATTAAACAAAGTTTACTCGAGTCCAAAAACTCACTTTTGCAATACCCATCAGTGTTTTTATACACTCAAATACCTTTCCAACGGTGCAAGAATCACATCAAATGGAGGTCATATATAAACGTTATGCCTCCCACAAGTTGACATATCATTGACAGTCGTGGTATAAGAGGATGCCATAAAAACCCCTATTACTAATGCATATGGCGCTAGCCACATGTGGAATTTAAAGACTCTATAAGTTTGATACCGGTTACTCTATTTGGCATTGAGGGAGTCAAACCTAACCCCTAGATGGCTATCAACCTATGTTAAATAGAAATCTGCTCAAAGGAGCATGGGCCCCATCCTATGCTATTGTATTTTGTCCCATAGTTGAGTATAGCTATTGGGAGTGGGAAGTTAGACAGAAAAATAGAAGGGGTTAAGATTTTGGGTTCATCTGCATGTTATATTGTTGGGATGTTTAAGACCATGGTTACACACAAGACCTTATGTTGGTGAACTTAATAAATGTGCTAACCACTATAGCATAGAGTGTAATTATGGGAAAACTCTAAGTGAAGAGATATATTATAGTTTCAAGTAGGCATAGGTTTTTCAAGCCCTATGAGCAGAGCAAGGAAATACACATGTTCCAAGGAAGACCAAAACTAAAAACTAAAAACTAAAAAAATTGCATACCCTTTAGAGTCGCATTAATGGCCCTGTAGGTTTTAACCAAATAGTTTTTCTACCAAGACCAAGTCTCTAAACATACCACAATAAATTTAGCACTAAAAATTTTACAAACATCATTCCCACATTGCAAAGAGGATAATTTCAACTCCAAATGGAAACCCAAAATCATATAGTATATCAGTGTACCTTACATGTTGCCAAGGGTAATAATCAATTCAAGTTGTCTTCAATTCCAACCAACCAAAATTTAGCTCGATAGCAACACAAAAAACACGAAAACCATCCAAGGTTCCATCAACTAATTTTTATCTTAGCTCAACAAAAGGAAGAGTGTCAACATAGAAGTGACTCTAATCTAGCATAAATCCATGTTAACCTTGAATCTATTAAACGTCGAAAGGGATAAAATATTTTTAGTTGTAATTTTTTTGATCATTTGAGATGGATCTAAACTAATAGTAGTCTCACTCAACTCAATAAAACTCAAAGCTTATGTAGATATGGATATGTGAAGTTTGATGTTGATTAATATCCAGACACATGTATTTGCATTGTAGTAGCATTTTTATGTAAACATCAAAGATGTATTATTTTTATTTATGGATAAATTTGATACATTTGTTTTCATCTCTATATTAGCAAATTTTACATTAAATGTACATATCAAATCTCTCTCTTTCATGTATATAAACAGATATTTTTATTTTTGTTTATATCTGTATTTAGTTAACATACAATATTACTACTATTATTTGTTATTTCTTAAAGCCAACATGTAAGTGTTACCCATGTGATAGCATCTCGATTTTATTGGGTTGTCAATTTAGCACCTTTAATGCAACAAGGCTTTACCTCCAACCAAAGTGGAAACAACCCTCACCCCACCTTAACAGTAACTACCAAAATATAGCCTAAAGTATCAACCATTAACATCATCCCTACCTATTAAACTTGAGAAAAACAATTTTATCCAACAAAACAACATTAACAAAAACAAAGGTTAAGATCGCAAAAGAGGGTCTTTACAATGGGCACAAATCATGATTGAAAACCCAATCAAAAGAGCATATAAATGATGTATGTCCCATCAGCCCTATCATAGGCTAAAAACAAAGGTTGAGGTCACAAAAGAGGGTCTTTACCATGGTCATAAAACCATTATCCAAAACCCAACAAAGAAAGCATAAAAATGATGAATATCCAATCAACCATATCATATTCCTTAGAAAAGTCATTTTTCTACAAGAGAACTTGGTGTCTCAACCTAGCCCACTCGACACTCCCAAGTCACTAACACTATATCAAGAATGGACATGCATTGAATAGATCCAATTTACATGGCAAACAATCCCTGCACAATTCACTAAATCATTAATGCTAGGATGTTGGCAAGAACCTTGTTAGGTACATTAGACAATTTAATTTAACTCTATCTACTAAACTCTTAAGAATAAATTTAATCATTCCCTGATTTTGAAATTTATTTATTCCACCTGTACAAAACAACTCCCATGCCATGCATGTCATGCATAACATATAATGGCAAACAAGTTTTCACATCTTTTTGAAGAATTGACAAGGCCACCCATACCTATAGATCTTCCACCCTTCTTTGATTTAATGCTTAAAAATCTTCAATGATATAGCAAAATTTTATGTAGTGTTCTTGGATGATTACCATTATATGTCTTCCCCATATGCAATAATAATCCTTTATCCAATAAATTTATTGGATTGGGCTACAATTATATGTACTTGCCTACACCACCAATTTTATTTGACAAAGGGTTCTTAGCAAAAAATATTTTGGGAGTATAGACCAAAACACAACCAATTTTATTTAACACAAGGTTCTTAAATATGTTTTGGAAGTGTTCAAGGACTCATCACTCTTTATACCACCACAAATAAGCATAGAGCTTGGCTCCACAAGCACAATCATGTTTATCCACGCACCCTAGTATGTGTTCCTCCTTAAATATGTCTTCTTGTAATGTAACATTATGAAAGGCCTCTTCAATGATTGTGGAAATTTCATCAAATTCATTGCTTAATAAAGTCCCCCTACTTCTAGATGTTGTTGCAATCTTGTTGCATTGTCAAGGAAATTTGATAGTTTGACTAACAATAGCATCCCACTGAAAGCTTGAACCAAATTCACTAGATAATCTAGGTTCCAAATTCTACACCTTGGCAATCAAACCATAAAACAATGTAAACTTTGAAACAGGAAATGTAAACTGAAAACGAGAACTCTGGCCAAAAAACCCCAAAAAAAACATGAAAAACAACTTAAAAATGAAAAATGTTGATGTTGGAATACTCGAATTCCTGAAAACCTTAAATCCTTTATATCGAAAACTTTAAAATCAACGAAATTAATACATAATGGGATCAGTTTACTAGTCGAGAATTGACACAAACCCTAAAGGAAAAAATAAAATAAAAATAATAAATATAAATAATTATATAATATCAATAAAAATGAAAAATATAAAAGAAACAAAAATTTTAAACATTGAAAAAAACACAAAAAGCTTAAAAAATAATAATGAGTAAGTAAAATATATATTAAAACACAAAAAAAAACAACAACAACAACATATGACAAAAACAAACAAAAATTAAAAACATTAAGAAAAATACAAAAATAAAACATATATATATATAAACATGGCCAAAAAAAAAAAAAAAAAACAAAAACAACAACAAACAAAAAACATTAAGAAAAATACAAAAATAAAAACAAAAATATATATAAACATGGCAAAAAAAATACAAATATATAAAAACATATATAAAAAAGACAAAAATAAATCAAACATAAAAAATTACACAAAAAAAATCAAAAATTAACTTATAAAAAAAAAAAAAAAAAAAACTATCAAAAATTAATAATATATTATATATATATATATATATATATATATATATATTATATATATAATAATAATAATAATAATAACCCAAAAAATATAGAAAGATAGAAACAATTTTAAATT
The DNA here is from genome assembly GCA_000404065.3 of Pinus taeda. Taxonomy (NCBI): domain Eukaryota; kingdom Viridiplantae; phylum Streptophyta; class Pinopsida; order Pinales; family Pinaceae; genus Pinus; species Pinus taeda. The sequence continues at coordinate 29,031 of APFE031748560.1, forward strand.
ATATATATATGTGTGTGTGTGGGGGGGGGAGGGAGGATATTAAAACATTAAAAAAAACATAATTAAAAATTAAAAATTCGAGGCCTAGGCTTGGTACTCTGATTCTCGGAATCAAGAATCATCGTGCCAATCCCAGGGTCACTGAACTCGGTGGCTTTGGCAATTGCGCTCAGTTGCCAAGGTTGCCCAGCCTAGCATCCAATGGCCCTAGGCTGGCTAGCTGATTCCGAGAATCGGCCAGCCAACCAAGGGCAGTTGGGGTGGGAGGTCTTGGCAACCAAGCGCGCAGCTGCCAAGGCCGCCTAGCCGAGCATCCCTGGGCTGGCTAGCCAATTCCAAGAATCAATCAGCTAGCTCAGGGTCATTCAGTTGGGCGGTCTTGGTAGTCGCTTAGCTACAAAGGCCACCTGATCTAGCGCCCCTCACCTTGGCAGGCCGATTCTGAGAATTAGCCTCAGCGTGAGGTTGATTCCGATAATCGGTCTGCCAAGCCTAAGGCCTCGAATTTTTAATTGTTTAATTTTTATAATGTTTAAAAGAGGTTTTTATTAATTTTTTTTTTTTTAATTTTTTTATAATGTTTTTTAATTTTTTTTTTAATTATGTTTTTTTTTAATTGATATTTTTTATATATTTTTGTTATTTTTGTTATAATGTTTTTTTATGTTTTTTATTTAATTTTAATGTTTTTAATTTTTTTTAATTATTATTTTTAAAATTATTTCCATGTATTATGTGTTTTGTATTTTTGGGTTAATCTTCTCTAATTTTTTCTTTTATATATATATAAAAGTTGTTTGTGTTTTTTGTGTTTTTAATATCTATTTTTTAATATATTTTTAATGTTATTATTTTTTATTTTGCAAAAAAATAAAAATTTCATTATAAAAAAAAGCAAATTAAAACAAAAAAACGCATGTTTGTAAAACCCTTAAAAACTAGCAAAAAACAAGAAGAAGAGAAATAAGACAACTTAAAAATTTGTTAAATAATCAACATTGAAAAAAATTGTGCATACTTAAGACATAAGAAAATTTAAAGTGTCTAAAATGTCTTAAAAAACAAAAATGTTGAATGCTTTTCGAAATGTGCATGAAAATCACCAACATTTAAAAAAATATATATATCCACACTTGATAAATCAAAAATAAGCCCTCTAAAAAAAGAGATTGATGTTGCATCACCACTTTTCAAAATCAACATGAAAATCACTAGCATTTAAAAAAATTGTTCATACTTCATACTTTAAATGTCAAAAATATGCTCCCAAAAAAAAGGTGCATTCTGAATCAACACTTTTCAAAACTGGATGTTTTTTTGCTACCTCAAAAAAACAGGTAGCTAGTACAGTTCTCGTTTCAAAGTTTACATTGTTAATAATTCTCAAACTCGAGATGGGAAATATTCAATTTGAATGGGATCTTAAAGGGAACAAGCACAACGTTGGAAGCTTCATAATGGAAGTAATAGGTAAATGTTAGATTTAAGACTTTTGTGATCCATAATGTAGATATAAGTCTTTCAGATTAATCACATTGTTAGGATTTGGTCGACGTTTCGAACCAACTAATGTGGTTCGTCCGAGTCAGGACAAGGTGAGAAATCAATCAATCTAAAGGAATAAACAGCATGAATGCATCATTGTCCAGGGTTATCTATTGAGAATTAGTCGTTGGTGAATTAGTTAATAAAGAAAATAAAATATTATTTAATAATTAGTGGTACATAGATATCTAATAAAATATTGTATATTTAAATTAAAAATAGTTGTTATGGAAAATAAAATATATTATTTCAATATTATCGATTTATATAATATAATTATTTGTCAATAATATTAATTATATAATATTATTAATTATGAGTTGGCTTATTTTCATTAGTTGAAAACTAGCTGTTGGGAAAAATTCAATTCAAAATATTTTATTTATTAAAATTACCAATAATTTGTTATTATTATTTATTCAAAGGATAATTTTATTAATATATTCAACTTATATTTATATAATTTATAATTCGTAGAGGTTAGCCTATTTCTTATAAATAGAAATAAAGCAATGTTGGATTATATAAACTAGAGGTTTTGGGTTAATAATTAAAGAAGTTTACATCAAGATATATTATTAGGGGCATACATATTTTAGTAGTATTAATAAAATTCATAATATAAAAAAATAAAAGGGAGAGGAGGATCCAAAACCTTTTAGAAATTCAGAAAAATAAAAATAATCTAAATTCTAAATGGTTCCAAAAAAACGAGATTGCTAAGGGGGGGCTTGCTAAAGGAATAAGCATAATTTAAAGAGAGGAATTTAAAACTAATAATTACTATAATAAGCACATGAAATTGGAGAATATTAACAAGGATAATAGGGGATAGATGATGAAACTAGAAGTAGATCAGAAAGGAGAAAGAATCAAGAAGAGAGAGCCGGAATCCAGCTCTTACTCAATTTCCAACCATCGTCCCTATTCAGATTTTTGGCATGCCTCTCAATCTCAATCACTTACCTAAGTTTCTCATGGTGGAAATGATCAACCCTAGCAATGATCTTGGAATCTTCAATGCATACATGGTGTTTCTATTTCTCTTCGTGCTCGACTAGGGTTGATGCACAGGATCGATTGTGTCTAATATCTGCAACATGTTCATTGATTCTCATTTTAAAAGACCTACATGTTTCTACAATATAGGGAATACCACAGGAGAAGGGAACAAGGTAGACGCCTTTTGTGTCCTTAGGGTCAACAGGGTCTGTTACTGACCTAAGAGAATTTTTAATGGTGTTGAGAGGCTTGAACGAAAAGGAGACATTAATATTCCTAAGGATATGGGCATTCATATCCGTGGTTCCTTGGATATACAGTAGATGAACCTTAGAGATAGGATCGGTACGAGTAGGTTTAACTCTTGGTGCTTTGCAGGCCTTGTGAAAGGCCTTGAGGCTTTGAGATCTGCTATACCCATTATTTTTAAAAACCTCGAGAAGACGAGATTTCTCCAGCTCGAGGTGGCTATGATTAGAGATTCTAGAGCACGGGTAGTAAGACTGTTGAGAACCCCAAATTTCAAAGCTGGGAAATGATGAGAACTGGCATGGAGATATTGTTCCATGTGAGTCTTCTTTCAAAAAACTTGGTGATTGATGGAACCATCATCCATCCTCGAAAGGGGAATGTCAAGAAAGGGAAGACATCCATTCACTTCAATTTCCATCGTGAACTTGATGGAGTCTGATTAAGAATTTAGGTGAGTAAGAAACATATTTAGCTTCTCATGACCATGAGGCCAGATGACACAAGTATCATCAACAAACATCTTTAATCTTTTGAGGACAAAATTGAGTTGTGGCTAAGGCCTTGGTCTCAAAACCTTCCATAAAAAAGTTAGCGACGATAGGGGAAAGAGGGGAACCCATCGCAACACCACACGTTTTCTCATATAACTCACCTTGGAAACTGAAGAAAGTCGAGGTGAGGCAAAGGCCAACTAATTTGGTTGTGTCTTTGTCAATGATGTGATTTATGATATCAATGGCCTCTTTGATGGGGATTTTTTTATATTATGAAATTTATTAATACTACTAAAGTATGTATACCCCTAATAAGGTATCTTGATGTAAACTTCTTTAATTATTAACCTAAAAACTCTGGTTTATATATTCCAACATTACTTTATTTCTATTTAAAGTAAATATGCTAACCTCTCATGAATTATAATTATATAAATATAAGTTGAATATATTAATAGATCATCTTTTGAATAAATAATAATAACAAATTATTGGTAATTTTAATAAATAAAAATATTTTGAATTGAATTTTTCCCAACAGCGAGTTTTCAACTAAATGAGAATAAGTCAACCCATAACTAATAATATTATATAAATTAATATTATTGATAAATAATTATATTATATAAATTGATAATACTGAAATAATTATATTTATTTTCCATAGCAATGATTTTTAATTTAAATATATAATATTTTATTAGATATCTACGTACCACTAATTATTAAATAATATCTTATTTTCCTTATTAACTAATTCACCAACAGCTAATTCTCAACGGCTAACCTTGGACAATGATGCATTCATGCTATTTATTCCTTTTAGATTGATTGATTTCTCACCTTGTCGTGAGGATGAACCACATTAGTTGGTTCGAAACATTGACCAAATCCTAACAATGTGATTAATCCGAAAGACTTATATCTACAATAGGCAAATGATCAACATGTAAGTTAAACTAGAAAAAGAATGCCCCTCCTTGGGAGCATAAATCCTTACAAGTATAGCTGCTTGAATTATGTCAATTGCACTCCTTTGATTGTTCACATCAAAGATTTGAAACATGGTTTTCCATAGGGTCAATGCATTGTTCTCTTCTCAAGCAAAACAACAAAAGTCGCTCTACCTTACCTGTCCATTTTCCATTCAATAATGTTAATCTATGTTTACATTTGTAGCATTGGATAAAAACTTCCTCTCAAGCAAAACAAACAAAGTCGCTCTACCTTACCTATCCATTTTCCATTCAATAATGTTAATCTATGTTTACATTCGTAGCATTGGATAAAAACTTCCACACAAGTCTAATGTTTGATTATGTGGAAGTCCTCCAAAAAGGTCATTTATACTTTATAATTAACTTTAATTATTAAAGTGAAGAGCCTTTTATTAGAAAATTGATTAATGTATAATAAAATGTTAATTATTTACATTAATGATTTAAATGTAATATCCACTGTGAATTAGAATTTAATCTCAATTATTAATATCATTAAGGGATAGAGTTATGGAAACTTGGTCATCAACTCAAATTTATAAGAAAAAAGGCAAGTGAAAGAAAAAGTGAAGTGTGATACATAGAAAGCATTAGAAAAAACAAATAAGAAAGTGATAAAGGATTTTCACTCGTAAATCCAAAGGAAAAAAAAGGAAACAATGCACACAACAAAATTAAATTAACCCACCTCTCAAAAATTTAAGAGGTTGTACATAGCAGGTAGAGAAGTGATTTTAAGAATCCATATAACCTAACAAAAAATAAGGGTGGCCATACAAATTTCTATGACATATTTCAACAAGATCAGGAGGAAATTTACAAGTTTTGACAAGGCCATAATGACTATATGGCACACTATAACAGCAAGGTTTTATTGTAATTTTTTCTTGTTTTCTCAATGGGGTATTTTCTCAATTTTGGAGCCCTTGCAAGCTTGGTGAAATTTTAATGAAAATTTGATATTTGAAAAAGAAAAAAAAAGTCTATTTTGGAGATTGATTTCTTCTAACTTCCACCATTTTTTTTTTCTAATTTCCAATTAAATTTTGAATAAGTGTATTTTATTCTAGAGCTGAAAAAATTGATCTAAATTAGTTTTTTAATAAAAAGAATCATAAAGAAATAATTTAACTAAATTGTTCGAATAAAGATTTGAACAATGCCACAAAGAAAAATCAAAACTTCATCCAAAAGATTTAGTGAACCAACCCCATAAGAAAACACAATAAAAGGGGAGAATTGCATCAAAATTCAATGAACTTACCATCAAGTATATAAATAACCCCCATAACACCCATCATGTGGATCCATAACCTCTTGTAATCCCCAACATTTCCCTATAATAAATGGAGATATTTGATCCCATCACATTCCAAGAACAAATGGGTATATTCACCTTGAACCACATTCCAATAACAAATGGAGATATTTGATTCCTCACATTAAGAACAAATGGAGATATTCATCTTGACATAAAATTGGTCCTCTCGAATGGCTCAATAGCATTTTGAATCAAAAACTCTTATACACTACCTTGGTTGGCATTTTACAAGCAATCACATATGGGGATATTAGCACTCTCCCTCACATTACTAGAGACCTTCTTCCAAAATTGGATCTTCCACCGATCCAAATCACCAATAAAAATACATTTAAGAATTTACAAGTGATTGATGAGTTCAAAGCTTTTTAGTGCCTTTATCAAATGAGAGATTTATGTCACCCTACCATTAATGTTAATCCCTTCTTCCCAAATTGGATCTTCCATCGATCCAAACCACCAATGAAAATAAATTTGAAAATCTATCTTGAGTGTATATGAGTTCAAAGTCTCTTAGTGCTTTTGTCGGATAGGATATTTGTGTCACCCTACCATTAGTGTCAACGACACAACATCAACATCATCATTGACTGGGTTATTCTTTCACATTGTTGTATAAGGGAAATGTTTTACACAATCCACGTGCAAAACAAGCATTCAAAAAACTTGGATATCTTGAGCTTTGCCACAAAATCTATCATCATCCATCAGCTTGATCAACAAATATTAAGCACCATGCACTAAGTCAGTTGGCTCATTTCCTTTTCATTTTGTCTGTTGGATGAGAATAAAGTGATATTCAATAAACACAATAAAAAAGCACCAAGTCAATCGTTGGCTTAATGCATATTGCTTAATATTTTCCTTAGCATGATATACTAAGGAAGACAATTATTGTATTGCACCAAAGAACACCCATAAACTGGGAGAACTCAAGTCAAATTGAAACCTTCCCAAAGCACTTTGTAATTTGCTTCACACAAGAATTTCCCTGGTCCACCACGTTCAAAAACCTCATCCAAAGAGTAAATCAAACTTGATCCAATTTGGTGAAATCTAAATCATAATGTTAATATTGTGCATACATAATGGAACCAACACTACCGCATGTAGGTGTTGAAATTTTAACTAGGTTTAGTCTTCATAATTGTTTTACTTTATCAATATGTATTTCATGTAGAAACAAAAAGGAAAATTAGTTATTATTGTTTTTATTAGTATCAAGCATGTTATTCATGCTTTATTTTGGTCAAAATAAAATAAAGGGCATGTTCTTTGTGACCTTTGTAAAAGAAATAAAATTGATTTTTTTGTAAATGTCATTTATTCCTCCAATCTGCCAAGTCGCCCCTCCTAGAAAATAAGTCGGCCTTCCCAAAGGATGTGACCCTTCGCATGAAGAAATAACTACATATTGGCACCTATACTCCACCATTTGGAAACCAATTTGGTGGGTCTTCAGTGGTAGAATAATTAGGATCCTGAGGCGCATATGTGAGTTGTCTGTAGCATGGAATCTGAATCACATAAAAGGCGATTTTTCTGTGATGTATCTATCTCTTTGATGTGAGTTTATGTGATGGATCTCTCTCTATAAATGTAAGCTAGATAAAGGACTATATTCCTGTCAGATGTGAGCTAGATGAAGGATTGTATCTCTGACTATATTCTTGTGAAATGCGAGCTAGTTGAAAGACTATATCTATGTGAACAAAATGGGCTTCCTGTGGCAATATTTCTATGACAATGTAAGCTTTCTTGTGACACTTTTATGTGATTATGTGCATTAATTACGAGACCATAATTTTGTGATGTGCAAGTTATTTAAGGACCATTCCTCTATGGTATGCAAGCTACTTGAGGCATCTATATTTTGCAGCCTATGGACAAACTTCATGTTGAGTTTTGGTGGAGGGTTGACTTGGTAATGGATCTTCTATGTGTGACTTGGATTTCTCCTGTTGACAAAGAATGTATAAGGAAAGGTTTGATGGGTTTTCCCCTTGTGGGTTTTGACTTGGCCTTTGGCCTAATTTCGTTTGTCTCTACTCCCTTTGTGCATTGTATTTGTATAATTGCTTGATGACCTAATTAATGAAGTAATGGCTAAATGAAAGAACATATAAATAAATAGTCACAAGTAATTATCATGTAACAAGATCTATTCTCTTTGAATTTCAACATTGTATCAAAGTTAAGTTGAAGGAAGTTGAAGAGAAATTTTGATCTAGCTATACAAATTACTAAAAGGTTGTCTGTGGAAATTTTTGGCAATATAAATCAAATAAGTGGGATGAAGCTAGTACCTATGCAAGAACCAAATTATATGGTTTGATTCTTTAAGAGAAATCTGAATTTTGTACCAATGTAAGGAGATCCAAGCCTATGATAAACAATTGTAATAGGGACTATATATTTCTTATGCTATTCATGCAAGTGATCACCTACTTCAATTTGGACTTGAGGATTTAAATTTTTGTGTGGATTCTCTATACATTACACCAAGGAATAACCCATTTATGACTGTGGACGTTATAAAAATCTATGTGGCAATCAAGTATTCCAAGCCTAATAATCTGAGTTTACAGATTGATATAAAAATGTTATGTGGGTGATTCAACATTTGTCTAGCTTAGTCTCGACACAAATATGTTTCTTTTTTGAAATGAATCTAACCATAGATATTTGAGTTACTTGGGTATGGAGAGGAGATCCTAAGTCTAATCCTTGAAGTGTGACCTCTAGTCCAATCTCTTGTGGAAGGCTTAAATATTGTTTTTCTTTTTGTGACAAATCCCTATGGAGAAATCAAAGTCATCTCATAACTGGATAACAACACACATCATCCAATCCATTTATCACTAAAGTATAAAAAGTATGAAGAAGGACAAAGTACATAAGGAAAAGGAAAAAGCTAAGTATCCTCGCTCAAGAAAAAGGAGAATGCTAAGTAATAATTCAATGTAATCTTTGAAGAAAGCAATAGTTTTTTAGATATATCACTGAGGCGTGACAAAACAATACGAAGAATTTCATAAGTATATAAGCAGTGCAAGAAAGAATATTATATATGTTGTAATGCAAGCTATAAGAAGGCCATTATCTCTTACAATGCGATTTTCAAGGAGACTAGTATTTTTGTGTAATAAGAGTTATAGGAAGAACACTATCCTTGTGGGACAAAGACAGAAATGTGGCAAATTGACTTACAAGGATAGATATATAGCATCCAAAGTTTACATAATGAAGATTCAACTTTGTTTTCCCTATGTAGAAACATTCTCTATGGCATACAAGCCCGAACCATGATATAAACCATCTTTGTGCATAAAACCAAGGATGATGGAGGTACTTCTATTGGAAGAGGATATATTTGTGAAAAGGGTCAAGATTCTATAGCCAATCTGAAGACTTTAAGGGTGGACAAGTAAGGTGAAAAAGGTACGTATATTTTTTCTAATTTGTGAGTTATCTTCAAGGTTATCTAGATTGTTAAGCTTATCTAAAGGAAGATCTTATATCTTAGTAGTCTATGTCAATTATATTGTTTGAGATGCTAGGTCTTATGATTATCTAGATATTGATGGTTCAGTATAAATGTATTGTGTAAGAAGTTCGTGTTCCCTCTCTTGAGGTCAATGACATAATAGTTATGTTAGTACTTGAATCGTGTCCTTACTTATGAAAATAGAGGTTTTTATGGTCAGAGTCAGAAATCCATTAATGAAATCCATCTCTTGAAGACTTTTCAATAACATTTCTAATATTTGCAACTAACACATTACTATATCTGTAGAATTTACAGTTTTGAAGGATGGCAAGTCATGAAAACTTTGAATTTTGAAGCATCTAGGCTTTGTATTAAAACCCTAGGAAAAAAAGAACCTAGGACTAAATGTTTCCACCGAAAGAAGAAGCCCTAACTCTTAAGAATGACACAATTGACATCATGTTAACATAAAGGCTAAGATCATTACAATAAGTACTATATTAATAGGAGTTGATTCACTTATCAAAAGATAAGGACTCTACATATCCTTTCTTTGATTACCATTGTTGTTATTATCTTTGGATAATAATTTACACTTTGCTTAATTATATTTATTCTTCCATAATTTCCTAATAAAGCTTGTAGGCTAATGATAAGACTGGATAACAAATTTGGAAGAGCGTATCAAAGCACTAGGACTTTCCTAAATCATAGAGAATGTAAATGAAGAAAGAAGAGAGCAATTTTAAGTATGCATTATAGTCAAAATCAAATGACAAACACGGAAGCAAGAAGATTCTCCCAATAAGAGGTAGATCACGTTAAGCTGATTGACTCAGTTAGAAGAGATACCCTAGATTTTAAAGAAGCCTCATGATTAAAGAAAACCCCGTGCTTTGCGAAAAAAGGATTCACGGTCCAAAGGAAGAAATATTGAATTCAAAGAGTTGGAAGTAGAAGTTAACATGAAGAATCGCACACTACAACTTGGGGGTTGAGGATACATTGTTTGGATTGGCAGTGTGTTGTAACTTACTTTTACCCTTGTAATAGTTTGTAGTTTTCCTTCATTTTCAAAAATAAAAAAATAGAGAAAAAGAAAATCAAAAGAAAGAGATAAAAAAATAAAAAGGGAGAAAAGAATTAGAATATATATATATTATGTCACTAGTATCAGTGAGCATGTTTAAATTTCACTCCTTTCTTTTTATTATATTTAGCATTTCAAATAAATTATTTTATTTGTAAGAAATTGATTTGATTGACCAGCCATCTAGAAATTAACTTTCATGCACTTTTGATGGACACAATTGGGCACACCGATATTAGCTGCCTCCGACACATTGTGAGACCCCCCACATTTAAGTTAATGGAAGGGGGCTGGATCCACAAAGCGGTTTCACCCGATTCATCTTTTGATTCATGGCACGCTCTTAAACATTGTGTTACCCCTTTGCTCAAAATTATAAACCACCACCACCCCCTTGTAAACCACTCATTCCTTTTGCCACTTGTTATCCTCTCCAAAATACATTTTTGCCGACAACTAGAACTTCTAGCACGACACAGCAAGTGAATTATGACGATTACCATCTTTCAATTATCGTTATTTCCGGGTAATTATCCAATTTCCCTCTACAATTTTATTTTTCCCCAATGTCTAGCCACAAATTAAAATCTAAATTGTTTGTAGACAATCCTTTGTTACCACTTGCAACTATTTTAGATGAACTGCCCCTGATTGACACCCATTCCAAAATTATGGAGACAAATTGTGAATTCGACCTGTACGAACTTCACAATTGGGCTTTTCAGAAATATGATGTTAGTGACGAATTTTCCTTATGAATATCCTTATCACCCCAGTTTTGTTTCCCTCGGACATATCATTTTCCATAATTTGTCACTTGGTGTGGAGCTCGATATTTTCCCAATTAGAGAATTATAATTGCTCAAAATAATGAAACTTTGGTTTACATAACCTCTTATTCAATTTTTCAAGTCCTACAGTTAAACTCTCAAGACTCCCTTCACCTTTTTCCATTGATGCTCTAATGGAGATTTACCAAAAACTTTATTTTTCACACAGAGTGCATATATTTGAGTCATTTTTACCAAAGAAAATAGAATACCCAAAACATACCCTCCTTATCCCTCTGCAATGTTCCTTGAGATGTTTAGGCAGGTTATTTCCTTAGTTTCTTTGATGTTAGGATTTCCCAATAATCAGTGGGTAGATGAATTTATTTTGGGTTTTTTATCAGTCTTTTATTCTAGTAAAAAATCTACAATCTTGTTCAATTACAGTCAGTTTCTGTTTAATGCAATTTATGATCAGTTTTTAAAGTTCAATAATGAAGGTTCATTCAAGCATTGGCCATTTTTTATTTAGTTATTCTTATATCACCAGTCAAAAAAGTTCAAGTTTCCTTTACAGAAATTGGATGTTGAAGGCAAACCAAAGTTAATGATTTATTGGACCTCTTTAGTGAGTAAACTTATGAAGAATTTTCTTTCAGTGATTTTGTCAATCAATTTTTGTATATGGAAATATGTTTGTTAAGTAGTGATGTAATTCCCAAACTTTCAACAGAAATCAAAATGATCCTGCATTTGAGTGAGCAATCTAAAGTTGGAGACTATTATTTATACCAGAATTTCACAGAGATTAGGATCTATGGTTGCGAGCTTCCACCTTACAAACTACCAATGTTCCTCCCCATGAGGATTTTTCCACTTGAGTATATCAAGCATATGATGAACATGGATGATGTTCATTTTGTTTCCGGAAAACGAAAGGATCAATTTAAACTAAAAGTACAAGTTAGCCCATTCATAATCAACACCAGAGCTGCAGAAAAAGAAGTCAATGATTTGTTAAGTCAGAGGAAGTTTAGATTGAGTTTCAGTTGGTCATATGATCCATTAGGAGTAATATCAGCAATGTGAGGTGGTTAGAAGTCTGCATGATGCAAGAGCATGAGGCTTGGAGGCAAAAGGCTTGAAACTTATTCCAAAAATACAAAAAAAAAATGTTACAAGCAAAGGAGTTGGATCCTTTAGTTGTCAGTTTACCAGCTTTCTATATAGGATTTTGAGCTAGAATGTAGGGTTGAATGATTTTGTAATTAATTAGAGTAGTTTTGTTTTAAGTTGAGAGCTTTGAGGAGGATATTACTCAGATTTGGTATTGTATGAAAATAGGCAGATTCGATCCTGTGTTTAAGGATCTGATAGTTAGGATGGAGGAGTATATATGTATGTTTTGAATGATTGAACGAGGATTTGGATTGATTGGATTATGCCCAGAAATCATATGTCTCTATGTATTTTTATTAAATTTGTTCAATCTCGAAGGTATTTGCAACCTCTGAATTCTTGATGTGCATTAGAGAAATATCAGTTTGCCTTTGAAATCTCAGAGTTTTAATAGATCTGGTGAGTTTCTTTTTATTTTTTAAGTCGTGTTAATATTGGGTCAGTCCTGGGTTTTTAATTCATGCATTTATTAAGTCGCGCAAGCATAAATCCCATTTACATTGGAAATCGGTTCATAACACAGAACCGGATCCGAAATTCGGACCTAAAATTCTATAAACTATGGCTTATAACCTTATCAGGTCCGTAAGGCGATATCAGATTAGATGTTTGAAGCAAAAGGAGCTTGGCTCATGGAATTGCAACTTGCGATATGGCGATGGGCCAATGTGCGATTTATTCGCAACCGTCAGATCGCGATTAACCGCAACTGTCAATTACATTGACTAACTTGCGCGCTAGTGTAATCCTGCAAGCCATAGATCACTTGGGCCTCATCATCCAATGGATTTCGGGTTGAAAAAGTGAATGGGTGTTAAGCGAGAGATTGGACCTGAAATTTTTTAGATTGGTGATTTATAATTTCCATCAAGTCTAGATTTTGATTAAAGGTCGTGCAGTTTGCGTGCCCAAAATCGCTATTGGTCGTCGAATCAGATGGAGGTTTGATCTACGGCGAAACAACAGATTCGAAATGTTTCAAAATGCAGGTATGTTTTATTTGAGGTCTGACCTTAAGCATTTACACATGGGTCTTTTCATATATTTCCTTTGTATTCCCATTAGTTATGTTGTTCGGGTATTTATTAAAAGGGAAAGGCCTATAGTCGCTTCCGATAGAAGAGTCGGTCCTTTGGGAACTGCGAAGTGCGATTGCGATAATATCGCACCACAACTCTTTTAAATAAATGCATATGGCCTTTATAAAAGAAAACTCTGATTAAAGCGGCTCTTAATGAATTACTTCCATTTATGAAGTGATAGTTAGACTTAAAGGTAAATGACAGATACTTCGCCTGATAAAGAAGAAGGAATTCCACTAGAATTAGAGGAGATTGTAACAGGTTTTGAGCGTTTGTCAATCATGCCTGCACCCGGACCATCATTTGTGGTATCAGAGCAGTCTACAGAGGTTGAGCAAGATCTCAAGGAGCAGAAGAAGAAATCCACTATGGCTTTCAGAGTTGGAGGAAGAGGTGGTGGTCAAAGAAGAGGACAACCAGTTGCAAATGCTGAAGGGTTGTAAGAGGTGCAAAAGATGCAAGCTAGACTGGAAGCAGTGAATTGGGAAGAGATGTAGATGCTAGAGATTTTAGTGAAGCTAAAGCTGAAGCTATGAAAGAAGAACCTGCAGATGTAACTCCTGAGATGAGATTCTTAAGATCAGTATTGAGATCCACATCTAATCCTAGACTTGAAGTCTCGGACTACACAGGAAGCTTAAGCCCTGAGGAATTTATTGAGTGGATAAATGACATGGAGAAATTCTTTGATTATGAAGAAACATATCAAGGAAAGAAAGGTGAAGTTTGCTTTCACCAAACTGAAAGGACATGCAGCCCTTTGGTGGGATGGAGTGTAGACAAAGAAAAGAAGACTTGGAAAATAGCCAATTAAGAATTGGAACAGGATGGTGGCAAAACTGAAAGGTAAGTTTTTTCCAAGAGACTATCAACAAACATTATTTAGACAGATACAAAATCTTAGACAAAGGTCTATGACAGTAAAGGAATACATAAAGGAATTCTACAAAGTAAGTATAATAGTAGGACAGATTCAAGATATAGATGAGAAGGTTGCTAGATATGTAAATGGACTCAGAATGGAGATCCAAGATGAAATAAGTGTGTTGTCTCCTAAAACAATAGAAGAGGCTTAGCAAATGGTACTGAAGGCCGAGGAAAAAAATCATGAGGAAGCAGTCTGCCAGAAATAGAGGTACTTTCCGAGGAAAGGGAAGTCAAGGTGGTAGAGGAAGGTCTACAACACCTAGAGATGGAGCTAGCAGCAGCTCAAATTAGCATGCACACACAGGAGGTGATGCAAGTGGCAGAGGGATTCTTTCGAGAGGAAGAGGAGGAAGAGGCATAGGAAGAGAAGTCAGATGTTACAGATGTAACAAGTTGGGACACATAGCTTATGAATGTCCAGAAAACATAGGGACAAATCAGAGGAATGCAATTGTTTCTAAGACCGAAGAGGAAGCAGTAAAGGTAGCAGAGGAAGAAAATGTACCAATGAAAGGTGAGCCTTTAGTAGCTAACAAAGTTTTAGTAAAGCCAGCTAAGGAAAATGTTGAACCAGCCCAAAGGAAGACCTTGTTCAGAACTGTGTGCAAGGTTCAAGGGAAGTGTTGTCAGGTGATAATTGATAGTGGTAGTACAGATAATTTGGTCTCCATAAAAGTGGTGGAGAAGTTGAAATTGAAGGTCAAGAAACACCCAACACAATATAAGGTGTCATGGCTTCAAAAGGGACATCAGTTGGTAGTGAGTGAGCAATGTGAAGTGGAGCTGCAGTTGGGAAAATATAGTGATAAAATTCTGTGTGATGTGATGCCTATGGATGTGTGTCACATATTGTTGGGAAGACCTTGGTAGTATGACAGAGGAGTTATGCACGATGGAAAGAAGAATACATACAAATTTAGCAAAGATGGTGTCAATCATACATTGTTGCCACTAGAGGAAGAGGATACATCAAAGAAACCTGATTCAAAAACCCTTTTGCTGAGTGGAAAGGAGTACTTACAGCAGATGGAGGAAGATGAGGTAAGTTATGCGTTGGTGTGAAATCCCAAGGTAATAATTACTTCCACAAAGTTTCTGATTTACCAATTGAAATTCAAGAGATGTTGGATAAGTACTGTGATATCACTGTAGATGATTTACCTAATGAGTTACCACCCATTAGAAAAATCAGTCATCACATAGATTTGATTCGAGGAGAAAATCTACCTAATAAAGTAGTTTACAAGATGACTCCCATAGAGAATGAAGAGATCAGGAAACAAGTACATGAATTGTTAGACAAGGGACTAGTTAGAAGGAGTTTGAGTCCTTATGTAGTGCCAACAGTGTTGAGCCCAAGGAAAGATGGAGGTTGGAGAATGTGCATTGATTCGAGAGCAATCAATAAGATAACAATCAGGTATAGATTTCCTTTACCTAGAATTTAAGATTTGATGGATTGTTTGAGTGGAGCTAGATATTTTACAAAGTTAGATTTAAAAAGTGGTTATCATCAAATCAGAATTAGAGAGGGAGATGAGTGGAAAACTACTTTCAAAACCAATGAAGGATTATTTGAGTGGATGGTAATTCCATTTGGATTGTCAAATGCACCTAGTACATTTATGAGACTTATGAATGAAGTTTTAGAGGAATTTATTGGTAAGTTTGTAATAGTATATCTGGATGATATATTAGTATACAACAGATCCAGGGAGGAGCATGTGAGACATTTGCATTATGTCTTACAGAGGCTACAACAAGAAAAATTACTGTTAAATTTAAATAAATGTTCATTCATGAAGGAGGAGTTGGTGTATTTGGGTTTTTTTGTTTCTATTGAAGGATTAAAAATGGATCCAGAGAAGATCAAGGCTATTATGGAGTGGCCTTCGCCAAAAAGTGTCTTTGAGGTAAGGAGCTTTCATGGACTTGCTAGTTTTTACAGGAAATTTATAAGAAATTTTAGTAAGATCAATGCTCCAATTGTTGACACAATAAAGAAAGACAGACAACCATTTAGATGGACTGCTGAAGCAGAAAATAACTTCCATTTGTTGAAAAGAAAGATTACTGAGAAACCTATTTTAATTTTGCCTAATTTTAATAAACCTTTTCAAGTGAAGTGTGATGCTACTGGAGAAGCCATTGGAGATGTTTTGATTCAAGAGGACAAGCCTATAGCTTATTTTAGTGAAAAGCTAAATGAGACAAAGAAGAAATATTCTTCTTATGATAAAGAATTTTATGCAGTAATACAATCTTTGGAGAAGTGGAGACATTACTTGATGTCCAAAGACTTCATACTGTATTTGGATAACCATGCATTACTAATACATTATGCAACAGCCAAAGCTTAACCAAAAGCATGAAAAATGGGTAGAATATCTACAAATTTTTAATTTTTTATTAAAACATATAACTGATCAGTGAAACAAAGTAGCAGATTCCTTAAGTAGGAAAAGCATGTTAACTCAAGAAAGTCAATTTCAAGTGTTGGGTTTTGATTTTCTTAAGGAGTTGTATGAGAAAGATTTAGATTTTAAAGAGGCATTTGAAGCTTGTAAGAATCATGTTTTGTTAGACAGAAGCAAGTGGCTAGATTATTTGCTGCAAGAGGGATTGTTGTTCAAAAGAAATCAAATGTGCATACCAATTTGTTCCATGAGGGAGAATTTGTTCAAGGAGAAACATAATGGAGGACTTGGAGGGCATTTTGGTGTAGACAAGACTTATGAACAGTTGAACAGGTTTTATTATTCGCCTAAGATGAGAGCTAAAGTAGAAAAGTACGTGAAAATTTGAAAATTCTATCAATATGCAAAAGGAAGGAGCCAAAACACAGGTTTGTATGTTCCATTACCTATTTTGGATATGCCTTGGGATATGGTAAGTATGGATTTTGTGTTAGGCTTACCAAAAACTCAAAGAGGAAATGATTCAATTTATGTAGTAGTTGACAGATTTTCAAAAATGGCACATTTTATTCCATGTTATAAAACCAGTGATGCTAGTCATGTTGCCAATTCGTCTTTTAAGGAGATTGTAAGATTACATGGGTTACCAAAGAGCATTGTTTTAGACAGAGACACCAGATTTGTTGGACATTTCTGGAGGACATTATGGAAGAAGCTTGGAACTAAATTGACTTTCAATTCTACTTATCATCCTTAGACTGATGGATAGACTAAATTTGTAGTTTGGGTAATCTTTTGATAAGTCTTGCAACTGAACATCCAAAACTATGGGATCAAGTATTGGCACAAGCAAAATATGCATATAATGGTTCTCCTAATAGGAGTACAGGACAGAGTTCATTCCATATAATTTATGGAATGCATCCAAGAGGAGTGATTGAATTGAGAAATTTGGGACAAGTTGAGAGGAGAAGTGCCAAAGGAGAAGATTTTGCTACAAAAGTTCAAGAAATGCATGAGCAGGTAAAGCAACAACTACAGGACAGCAACATCAAATACAACGGAAAAGTAGATTTGAAGAGAAGAGAAGTTAATTTTGAAGTTGGGGACTTTGTTTTAGCACACGTGAGGAAGGAAAGATTTCCAAAAAGGGAGTATAATAAATTGAAGTTTAAAAAAATTGGGCCATGCAGAATTTTGAGAAAATTTCCTGCAAATGCATATGAAATTGAATTACCCCCTCATATTGGGATATCTCCAATTTTTAACGTTGTTGACCTATAGGGAATGAAAAAGAACAGGAAGAAGACATAGCAAAGGATCAAGGGGAACAAGAGGTTGATTGGGTGAAACAGTTACCTATAGCAAAGGAATTGAAGCCAGGGACAAGAAACTATTGAAGAGGATGGGAGTACTTTCAGTATTTGATCAAATGGAGGGATCAACCAATTGTTGAAACTACTTGGATGATAGATGCCATGCTATAGAAGTTGGGCAATTTTGTAGAAGAGCTTATGGACAGGAGCCCATGAAGAATATTGTCCTCAGGAGTCTGATGCAAGAGCATGAGGCTTGGAGGCAAAAGGCTTCAAACTTATTCCAAAAATACAAAAAAATGTTACAAGTAAAGAAGTGGGATCGTTTAGTTGTCAATTTACCAACTTTCTAGATAGGATTTTGGGGTAGAATGTAAGGTTGAATGATTTTGTAATTAATTAGAGAAATTTTCTTTTAAGTTGATAGATTTGAGGAGGATATTACTCAGATTTGGTATTGTATGAAAATAGGCAATTTGATCCTGTGTTTAAGGATCTGATAGTTAGGATGGAGGAGTATATATGTATGTTTTGAATGATTGAACAAGGATTTGGATTGGTTGGATTATCTGCGGAACTCATATATCTCTGTGTATTTTTATTAAATTTGTTCAATCCCGGAGGTATTTTCAACCTCCAAATTCTTGTTGTGCATCAGAGAAATATCAGTTTGCCTTTGAAATCTCAGAGTTTTAATAGATCTGGAATGTTTCCTTTTATTTCTTAAGTCGTGTTAACAGCGGGTTAGTCCTGGGTTTTTCATTCATGCATTGATTAAGTCCCGCAAGAATAAATCTAATTTACATTGGAAATCAAAAGCACGACACAGAACTGGATCCGAAATCCGGACCTGAAATTCTATAAACAATGGCTTATAACCTTATCGGGTCTGTAAGGCGATTTCAGATCAGAGGTTTGAATCGAAAGGAGCTTGGCTCATGGAATTGTGACTTTTGATATGGCGATGGCCCGATGTGTGATTTAATTGCAACCGTCGGATCACAGTTAACCACAACTGTCGATTACATTGACTAACCTGCGTGCTAGTGTAATCCCACAAGCCGTAGATCACTCAGGCCTCATCATCTAATGGATTTCAAGTTGAAAAAGTGAACGGTTGTTAAGCGAGAGACCGAACCTGAACTTTCTTAGATTGGTGATTTATAATTTCCATTGGGTCTGGATTTTGATTAAAGGTTGTGCATTTTGCGTGCCCGAAATCGCTATTGGTCGTCGGACCAGATGGAGGATTCATATACAGCGGAAGAACAGATCCGAAAAGTTTCAGAATGCGGGTATGTTTTATTTGAGGTCCAGCCTTAAGCATTTACACTCAGTTCTTCTCGTATATTTCCTTTGTATTCTGATTAGTTGTGTTGTTTGGGTATTTATTAAAAAGGGAAGGCCTATAGTCACTTCCGATAGAAGAGTTGGTCCTTTGGGAACTGCAAAGTGTGATTGTGATAATATCGCACCGCATCTCTTTTAAATAAACGCGTATGTCCTTTATAAAAGAAAACTTTGATTAAATCACTCTTAATGAATTAGTTCCATTTATGAAGTGATAGTCAGACTTAAAGGTAAATGACTGATACTCCGCCTAATAAAGAAGAAGGAATTCGGCCAGAATTAGAGGATATTGTAACAGGTTTTGAGAATTTGTCAATCACGCCTACACCCAGGCCATCACTGCACCATATGTTAACATTGCAAAACCTAATATTGAACAATATGCCAACAAAGAAGAATGGGAAGAGAACACACTACAGGAAGTTGAATATCTAGTTTCCAGTCAAACAACATTGGAAACTCCAAGGATGACAGAAAAAGAATTGAAAAGACAGAGAGAGGAGTCTATATCCAGTGGGATCATAGTTACAAAAGGTAGCATTCAAAGTTTTCAAGAGGAGAAAAACCATAAATGTTGAAGAAGAATCCTCAGAAGTTAAAACTTCTGAAGAACCTACTACAATCATAATTTTAGGAGAATTTGCATTTTCATTAGATCAGATTGAAGAAATCATAATAGATTCTCCTTCTTCTCCTTCTTCTTGAAGGAAACAAATTATTTTTGCAAGATTCTTAGATATGAAGTAGAAAAATGAGGCACTAAAAACTTCTACATATGCAGAGTTCTAGAAACAGTCTCCCACAACTCAGACTAGATTACTTTCTGCCTTAGATAATGAAAGAGTAAAGTTCCAATTAACATTTTTGGAATCAAAGGTCCTTGTGCCTAAGAGTGTTGAGGATTATAAAACCTATGTGTTTTCATTTGATACCAAACAGATACATTCTATTGATCAAATTGATATACAAAATAAAGCAGGAGAAATGATATACACATCCTTGACAAATCCTACCATGGCATCTTCTAAGCTGCAAGCATCTCTGAACAATATTCATTCTCAATTGAAGCTTGAAAATATATCTTCTCTAGCAAAGGATACCAAAATTAAGGGGCTGGAGGATCTAGTTTTAAAGTTAGGATTGAATCCTAAAGATGTAAAGGCAGCTGAGGAAATAATTAAAAGTAGAAATGCAAGTATACAGACACTAAGGAAACAACGAAGTTGACCAACAACTGAACATCTTCAAGCACAAGAAGTAGGTCAATTGGAGAAAGAAAAATACAAAACATGCTTCGAATGATTGTGGACAAAAATATATAAATTTAGAAAATGGAGGCAAAAATGGAGATATTGTTCAAGGAAAGATAACTCCAAATCAGCATTGGAGTAGGGACATATATAGCAGAAGTATCTACAACAGCAGTTTCTACAGCAGAAACAAAGTCTACTAGTCAGAATCCAGCAGAACAACTATCTAATTCTATGGGAGCCCTGTCATTAAAGGATATCGAGATTGAAAAAGTCAAGAATTTAGTTGGAGAAGACCCAAGATAATAAGATAAAAGTTGATAATCCATATATGGCCGAAGTACGGGGAAACCTCAGATTAACTAAGCAACTAGAAAAATATGATAATGAATCATTGATTGCACAAGCATTATCTGAAGCAAAAGAAAAGATATAGATTGATATAAATCCAACCACGATTAAACTTTGTACATCTATTGAAATCATTTTTGTGTTGGCATTATGACTAATGTGTTGTCCTTGATGGAGACCTACTTGATGAGTTGTATTTTGATAGAAACCTACTTGATGAATATGTCAATAGGATGTGTCTACATATGACAAGTAGTTTGGAAAAAGGAATAGCAGTTCAAAGATAGAGGAATGATGAAGGGAATGTTTTAATAGGTACAAGTAGATTCTGTGAAGAAAAGTCATGTACACACGTGGATATGAACAAAAAAAGGCGTGTGCATTTGTTGCACCATGGTATCTTAAATATCAAGGGTATTTACCATGGTATTGACCCATAGTAATATTTGATCCCATCTAAGAATACCATCATCATTACTAAGGATTTGACCTATGGTATTGGGTAAGGGTTAAGATATATAAGGAGATGAAGATCAAAGTACTTTGGTGGGAAAGTAATGAAGATTTCGTAGTTAGATCTGCAGCAAGTGTGCGTGTAATGGGCTATTAATAAATAGTTTGATCTAAAACTATGTATGCACCCAGGAATTTGATGATGGACTGGTTTGATTTGTAATATTTATGTCTAACGCATGTTTTTTTATGTATGTCGAGAGATGGGTTTGTTCTAAAGTTTTGATGTGTAGCAAAACTATAAGTTGATAGTTTCATATCTATATGTGGGTTTGATAACCTGAAAGGTGTGTACATACGCAGGTTTAATATTGCTAAGTCGCATGTTGATTTTACACTTTGGACATATTTGTATGCATTTTTTATTCTTGAAGAGCACGTATACACCCAAAAGTGTTTTGTGGAAAGTGTGTATATAAGCCAGGGTTTTTTTGAGTGAGATGTGTGATTAGTCTAATCAGTCTTGTTGTATTTTTGTTGTTTATCAATGAAGTCTTACTTGATGATCTGGGTTTAACAATGATGATTGAAGTTGAATTGATTAATTGAAGAGTGATGATGTTGCTAACTGTATGTGATGTTTCTATGATTATTTCAGAGTAATTTAGTAGTTTGGGGTCTAACTCAGTGTTTGTTTTAGAATGACAGTGATTCAGTTTCAAGGTTCAATATTTTGAGATCTATACACAAGTATGCTTCAAGGAAGTCATGTATACACAAGGATTTGCAAAAGTAAAGTAGTTTATATCTTCTAACATTTAATTGATTAGGGTTTTAAGTTGGTTCAGTGAGTTGACACAGTGTTTGGGTTCAGTATTGGTATTTTGGTTACAGTGATATAATTGCTTTGGATGTTCGAGAATAAGTTGATTTATTTGGGTCTGAGTTGGTTCAGTGATTGGTTGATTCAGTTGGTTCAATGATTGAGTGATTTATTGCAGTGATCAGTTTCATTTTTGACATTTGTTATTGGGCTTAACTAATGGTAGTGGGTTCAGTCTGAAAACTTGATGAAAAGTGGCCTACAAGTTGTGATGTTTTGTAACATGTGGATCTAGTGCGAAAAATTTATGAAACGTGGTCCATGGTGGTGTTGAGGGTTGGAGCCTTTAGTAAGGGATTCTAAGCTTCCTTCCAGTGGTAGTTTGTAAATCAGATCAAGGGGTAGGAGCTCCCTTTCGGTGGATGTCGGTAAACGAGATCAGGAGGTTGGAGGTCCCTTCCAGTGGGTGCTTGAGAATGAGAGAAGGTTGTAGCCTTCTATGGGTGGGTGCCTTTGTTTTGTTATGAGTTTTCACTAGTACAAGGTTGTAATAAGTTTTTCTTAATAATAAAAGAAGACAGAGATGATAACAACAGTTTTCTCCCACATTGGGTTTCCACCTAAAATCTTGGTGTTCATTTGGGTTTATTATGTGTGATGATTTATTTTCTTCTTACTGCACATAATTATTGTTTAACTAATTCTTAATGAGGTTCTGATACACTGGTTCAAGACAAATATATGATGAATTAATTGAAAAATAAGTTAACTAGATATATGTTAGTTGTCTTCATAATCGCCGTATATATACATAGGTTTATTTTAGTAAAGTAACGTACAAAAATATGAGTAAGAAAATAAAAGTTTAAGTGAGTTTTAAATATTGATTCACCCCCCCCCCCCCCCCACCTCAGTTTTTTTCCAAAAATTAGTTCTTTAGAAGAGGCTTGGTCGCTTAAATTAGATCCATCAAGATGATGGGAAAGAAGAAGATAGCTCGAAGGAGGGATTCAAAAAATTGTGGTAATGATATATGAGATACAGTAACAGTTACAGATGTCAGCAAATATTCAAGTTTGAGAGCACCTCGCTTTCTATTGATCAAGAATGAAGAAGATAGTAACAAAGAATTATCAAGTATGGAATTTTGTTTTAGTTGTGGTCCATTTCCTTGTCTATGTAATAATGATAGTGATGATGATAGTGAAACAATTAAACTTGTACTCATGGGTAAAAATGAAAGTAAGCACTCTAAAACAGATTCAAAAATGTTGGCCCTAGAAGTTGAAGGTCAAGGCAAGTTAGAAACAATAGACAATGAAGGCATACATATGCTAAGTAATGATAATTATCACCAATGGAAAGAAAAGATGAAGTTAATCTAATGAACCGTGATTTTTGGTATTTAGTATGCAATGGCTACACAAAAATCCCTCCATCAAATGAGGAAGGGAAAAACAACAGTAAGGCACTAAGTGACATCATTAATAGCATACATGATTCAGCATTAAATAGGGTTATGCATTCTACAACTACAAAGCAAGTGAGATGAGCTACAAGCAATCCATGAAGAAAACCCAAAGGAAGGTTTCTCATCAGGGGAACCACCAAGTAATCATATCCTTAACAATGCGTCAAAAAATGAACATCATTAAACAAACAAACAAACAAACAAAACCCTTTTTATGTTAGATGGAGTTATTGATTCAAAAGAAGACAGGTTAGAAGAAATTGTTTATTTTAGAGCAAAACTTGATCTTGCTTTGAAAAATATTGATAAGTTGCAGGCATATGATAACAAGGATCATATTAAATCAATAAATTTTGTTGTGAAATCTAAAAAATATTGTGAAGGTCTTGAAGTTGAGATCGTCTCTCTAAGTGCAAATCTTGAAAAATCAGATAAGCGGAATGAAGAACTACTTCAAGCATTTGAAGAAAAAGAAAATTGGTTGAAGGACGAGATTCTCAAATTAAAGGAGAAAGTGGAAGAAGGAAGAAGGGTTGATGAAGATATGAGTAAGGAGTATCTAGAAAAGGAAAAGCTATATCAAAGAATGGAGGTTGAGGTAAATATTATAAAAGGAAAAATAGAAGAAAAAGATAAACATTTGAGATTTCAAGATAGTACTAAGATTTTGGATAAAATTCTTTGTAGTGAAAGGCCTCCCACCATCAAATCTGGTCTTGGTTTTCATGAAATTGTTGAAGGAGAATCTATTTCACAAGTTGATGCAAGGAATTCAAAGGATAACAATGCAAAACTTGAAATTCTCAGCAAAGAGATAAGAAGTCAACCTTATTAACAACCAGGAAAGTGAATCTTCAAAGAAAATAATTTACTCCTAACTATAGATATATAAATCGATTCTCTCCTTTGAATAATAATTTTGAATGTTTTATATGCCATAATTATGGACACGTTGCATCTAATTACAGAAGTAGATTGTTTCAATCACAACAAATAACCGCTTCACAAAAATATCATCAACTTCCAGGTACTCAAGCTTCTTTAAGGGATATTTTTTTGCTTGCAATATATTTGGTCATAAAGCCATTGATTGCAATAGAAGGAATATGAAACAGAAATATTATGATTCCTCTACTCATGTAAGATGTTATGCTTGTAACAAGTTTGGACATGTAGCAAAATAATCCAAGAAAAAATCTATGGATCACCTCAGACAACATGGAAAGCAACCAGATAAGAATATTAATGTTAGAATACCTAAAAAGGATGGATCCACCAACATTTCTCATGATAAGTAGAAAGAAGAACATATAAGGTGTGGTCTTGCTCTTTGCTCATTTGAAGAAGAAGATGAATGGTACATAGATAGCAAATGATCTCATCATATGGTTGGAGATAAGATTAAGATGCAATCTCTCAAGAAAAACCAATATGGTAAGGTTATTCTTGGAAACAATGCTCCAACAAAAGTTCTGGGAAAGCGTAGAGCCAGAATTAATAAACATAGAGGATCAATTGATACTTTATTAGTTGAAGGGCTAAAGTAGAATATTCTAAGTGTAGGTCAAATGGTAGATAAGGGAAATGTAATTATGTTTACATCAACCAAATGTAAAGTTATAGATGAAGAATCTGAAGGTCATAGCAAGAGGATATAGAAACCCAGAAAAATTATATGTGCTTAAAGAACTGAATTCTTGTAGATATGAGCAGGATTTAGACTCAGAGTAAAAGAATATGGTGGCCATTTCAGTCCATTATTCTTAAAATAATACTTCTAACACTAACTGCAGAAGTGATGTGAGGTACATGACCTCATGAGAACATAGGATGATTATCAGGTCCTCAGGATCAGTGATGTGTAATCTCAAGGGGAGTAATACATATGTTATCTTAATGATGACTCCCATGTTTTTTTATATTCATATTACTTACATTACTAGCAGTGCATCTGATGTAGTAACAGTGAAAAGGTATAGACAGTACAGGCTCAGGGGGAGTTGTGGTTATGAAATTTCAGCATTTTACTTTTTGTATGCAGGTTCTGATACAAACACTCGCATATGTTTTCCTATGGTGAAGAAATAGTCGGATAGACTCAGGGAAAGGTTATGATACGCTTCAAACAGTTATTATTTGGCTCTCTTGTTCTAATGTTGATGGTTACAGTCTAGGGATGCTACTTAGAAGTGGTATTAGCTAATGATGGTTTATTAATTGTTGCAATATGACATTGATGACATGGATTTACTAATTGATGAAGTTTCTTTGATGACCTTACAGATGGATGAGTTGATGTGATCGGACCTAACAATGAACAATTGGCACAGGTCCAGGGGGAGTATTTGTTATGCTTCTAATAATGCACTGTTGGCATTATGATTTCTTGAGAATTTCTTGTTACATTATGATGCTTATATTAATGATGCTCATGTTGTTGAAGTTTTTGAATGATGCATCATGTTGTGCTCCAGTCATGGGTTTCCTACGATGAAATCATGGATGATACTTATACATTGCTTGAGCCACATAGTTGTCATGATGTTACTGATCATATTTATGATGATAGAAGATTATTTTGATGGTGCATATGGTACATTTCATACATGTTTATCTTTATAAGTTCAAGGAGATAAACAGAGCTTGATTATACAGCCTCATTATTTGATGATGATGAGTGTCACTCATTAATTTTATGTTGTTGTCATTATGCCTTCAAAAATGCATAAGTTGCACATGGTATGGTTATGGATGATGATGCATGTTACCCACCATTTTGTGGGTAATAACCCTAAGAGAAATTTTTCTCCAAGATGGTCCTCAGCTGGCAGCCAGCATCCACTTGCAACCATCAACTAGATCATTGTACCATTTCTCTGCCACCTGAGCCAGCCATGTGGTCACTTGCCCATCTACCATGATCGTATGCTTGAAGGTGGGCCTCCCAAATGTAAAGTTATTCCTTATCATTTTTAAATTAAGTATTGTAGTTTTCTTATTGTGGACACTTATGGGCGTTGATTAATGGTGTTATTCAGCACAAAGAATGGGCTAGGTCTTTGCTTTCGTCCCCTATACCCCTTTTAGGAATTATCTTGGGTTTTAGCAATGGGATCTCTTTTACTAACCATTTGGTTTTAGGGATGGTATTTCATGGAAAACCCCAATTTCAGTTGTGTGGTCCCACTCTCTTATCCACTTGTATTACCCTCCTTCCACTCAATATTATCCCATCCATCATTTCTCCCACCTGGGTCCACATTCATCCTTCGCTTCCACATACGGTCAGATCACCCCTTCCCCTTTCCCACACCTTGGGTCATGGCTTGGAATGAATCCTATAGGTTGATGCGGCTAAAAATAAAGTTAAAAGCATAAATGGTCACATTCAACAGGAAAAATACCACAAAATGCAAAATATGGTTGAGACAAAAAAACATTTAGCACGTGGGGAAAATCCAATACATGAGCTCTACCCCATCATCATGGCCATCACCCTAGTTCTAACAGGTTCTATAAGCCTTCTTCATCATATAGGAACCCATGATTTTCCCAACCCCTGGTGGGAGATGAACCACCCCACCTTAAAAGGGAGAATTCACTGATATGTCTTGTACATCTTGATCTAACCCCTTGCGCCTCTAGAGGGATACATTGGCACATATAGGTTGAGCGTTGATATCCATGGGCCTCCAGTGCAACAAATTGCACTTCATGGATCCCCACACCCATTCAGAGATTGCTTGTGGTTCACTTATTGGTCGAGGAAGATGCACCTGATCCATTATGCCCAGCTGGCCCTAAGCATACACCATACACTTGGTAGATGATACAGGACTTCTACGATGATGTGGAATCTCCTACATTATTATCCTATCCCTTGAGGCAACCTACAGGCATCTTCGATTTTTTTGGAGACCCATGAGGATAGTTGTGTGCCCCCACAATCATTTGGAGCACCATAGGTTATTATAAGGGGCCAACCCCTTGTCCATTGCTTTCGAGGGTCCTATTCTTCATTGTGGCACCGATGGACCTCATTAGGCCTCTTAGAAGATCCTACGACATCCATAGTTTATTACTTGACCTCTTGAGAGGCTTACTTTTTCATTTGTGAGCTAGTTCGCTGGGATTGTCACCAAAATGTTGTATTTTTAGCACATTATTTTATTTTTGGGGCTTATGTAAGGTAAGGAGTCTAATTTGAACTCCTTAGATGTGTATAAATACAAGTCAGATGAGATCATTTCTCATCATCACTTTGGATTGGATCTCTCTCTCCTTTAGATAACTTCGCACTTTTTGCTAGAGGATGAATTTGACATTTATGGATGAATTTTGATGTAAGGTTATTGGTTCCTCTTCTCTTGGAGCTTTGTTATTGTCATTTTTGAATGGTTGGATATACTCTATTGCATTGTAAGTATGAAATTTTTGATGTTATTCTTGTTACTGTGTCATATATGTTGGATGGGATTTTTGTTGTTTTAAGGATAATTGTTGCATGAAAATTATTGCTTAATATTGTGGGATTGTCTCTATCATAATTCTCCCTCCATGAATTGGCCCTTATAGTATGAGATAAATGTCCTAGAGTTAAAACTTAACCTTGCTAATCCATCCGTCTTGTGCATTTGAAGTATAAAAGTTGAAGGATTGCTTTCACTTGACCTAGAGGATTTGTGAAGCAATTTTGTCACCTCCTTGACTAGAAACCAAGAAATATTACACATAATCAACATAGACTCCATTCTCCCAAGAATTAATGCACTGATCTACCAAGGGTGGTCACCAAAACTCATATTATTTCACCTTCTCCAAGTCTAGCCACATTGGGGTGCCTAGGGCATAACTTTCCTGACAATCTAGCCACTAAAACAATTTGATCTCCTAGGGTCTCTTGTGCTGGCCTTTCCTCTATCCCTCCTCCAAATTTAAACACATTTCGGTAGTGGAATTGTAATAAAATTCAATCCCTAGATCTGGCATCAAATATTTCCTTACCATCACTAAGTCCAGCACTTCCTAGGGTCAAATCAACACCATTTACTGAAATTATATCTTTGGTCCTTCCCACCTTGTCTAAGGTAAGAAAATCATTTATTATTTCATACATTCCTCATACCCTAGACCGAATCCACTTGGCCCCATGTGGTCCTGCTCCTTCAAAGGACTATACTTCAAGAACTATCTTGGATACCAACTTTAACAAGGATTTAGGGTGTGGGGAACTCCTTTCAAAGACTATTCTCATACACCTAACCCCCAAAATCCTCTTCCTTTCCCTAGAAGAGCATTGTACCTTGCGTAGAAATAAAGCAAGCTCCATCTTTCAAAACCTTCTCGGGAAGGTTCTGGGTCACTCATATCCATTTACTTATCATTTTTTGGTGACTCCATACATATTAGGTCTCCTCCCATCAATCAAAGTCCATAAATAGAAGGGAGCCTTAGTTGAGGTGACAATGGGCTAAGACTCCATTTGTTGCCCTTGGCCTAGCATTTTCACTTTAGGGATTCCCCTTAGGTCCCCTGCTAGTTTGAGCAATAACATTTTGGCGTCGTTTTCGGGGACACGAGACATGTGTTTTATTCCCCATATGACATATCGACATATCATTATTGGCGACTCCATTGGAAGAAAAAAGCCCTAGTTATTCATTGAACTTTAAAGTTAATGCTTGTAGGGTGAAGCAAGCATCAATCAAGGCAATTTAATTCACCTTGATGACTCCATTATAATACTAATATGCAAAATCATAGAAGATGGAGATTTCTCTAAGTCCTATATTTGAAAACCTCAATAACCAAGAGATTCAAGAGCTGCAAAATAAAGTTGTGGAATATGCAGGAAATTTTCAAAATATGTTGGAGAGCATGGATATGGAATTCATACTTGCATTTTATAGGTCACAAGCGGTACAACTCGACATAGTAAGGTGTGCTTACGAAAAGGGTCCTAGTCATCTCCTTGACCTTACTCACATAACTTGTGCCATGAATATTTTGGATAACTAATCCAAGTGGATATTGGTGGCCACCTACCTATTCCACCTAGACCTCTAGTCAGTTTCAATTGTTTCCTTTTTTATTTCAGCGTTTATTATTTTTAGCAGTTTTTCGGGTCCTGAACTTATGGAGCAATTTTGACCCCCTAAGCGGAGTTTTTTTAGGCCTGTTGTAGGCCCATATCCATTGGTAGGGGCCTATGGAAAAACCTATAGTACTCTGAGATACCTTTCCAATAAGGTATCGTATGCGCCAAACGGAGATAATATGACCAAGTTATGACCTCGGGAAGTTGGTTGCCCAACTAACCCCAACGATGCCCATAAACTCTTGGTGTTTCATCTCTTAGGGTTAGGGTTTTGGTTGTTTAGGGTTTTCTCATGTTTTTCAATAATAAATATGCCCTTGAGCCTCACTGTAACATAGTTCAGAGGCATGTAGCTGCTACATCTCTTCTCAGAGATAAGCTACCATCACCCGAGCTAGTCTTATTTACATTCAGATTGTAAGCATATTTCAGTATTTGATATTAATGAAATGAAGTTTTATTTCTACTGTATCTTTGTGTTTATGGTTATATCTGTAATTTGTTGTGTTCATGTTTAAATTCAGATTAGTGGTATCAGAGCGGACTGCTCTTTCTTTGTTTTTCTTTGCATGTCCCTAGTGAAGGGTTGCCTTCCAGGGAAAAAAAGACTAAATTAAACATAACTTCTACTGTCATATTTTTTATTAATGAATGGCCCAGATTGACTACGAAATTACAACACTTTACCAGGTAATATTACATTTATTTTTAGCTTTGAGGGTGTTTCCCCTGATCCCCCGCCAAGGGGGGCTCCTAAAGATCGTTGCCACCCCCCCTGGACCCCCCATGCAGCGAAATAATGGGTGGCATTTTCACCAGATTAGGAAATGGGGTCCAATGTGGCCATATCTCTTAATAAAGAATATAATCAGGCTCCACACCCAACAATCTCCCACTTGGATACAACTTATAGAAACTCCACCACTGCTTCATTTGTTGGAAAATGACTCCACTTTGGACCTAGTTTTTTCTCATCTTCATCATCATACTTGAAGACCAATTGAAACCAAGCAGAATCTCAGTTTCTCCCTGGTTACAACTTTTCTAACATATCTGCAGGATTCTAGCTAGTTTGTACCTTTTCCAGCTTCAACTTTCCATCTTCCAACACTGACCGTATGAAATGGTACTTGAGTTGTATATGTTTAGTATTTGAATGAAATGAAAAGTTCTTTACAAGATGTATGTCACTCTGGTTGTCACCATATAACTTTCCCAACTCCTGCTTCTTACTTAATTCATCCAGAAACCCTTGTAACCAAATCATTTCTTTACTAGTCTCTGTAGCAACAACATACTCTGCTTCCATCGTTGAGAGAGCAACAACACTTTGCAATTTTGAAACCCAACTGACAGTTGTTCAACCTAGATTAAACACATACCCTGTGATGTTCCTCATGTTATCTCTATCACCGGCCATATCTGCATCAACATATCCTTGTAGAGCAATGTTTGAACCACCAAAGCATAATTCTTGATTTGTGGTACCTCTTAAATAACTAAGAATCCACTTCACTGCCATCCAATGTTATTTTCCTAGATTGTTCATGTACTTGCTTACAACTACCACTACATGTGCAATATCAGGCCTTGTGTAGACCATTGCATACATTAAGCTTCCAAATGTTGATGCATATGGAACTTTAAACATATAAGCCATTTCTTCCTGAGTCTTGGGACACATCTCCTTACTTATTTTGAAATGGCTAACCAAAGGTATACTAACTGGTTTTGCATTCTCCATATTAAATCTTTTCAAGACCTTTTGTATGTACTCACTCTGAGACAATGTTAATTTGTGATTCTTCTTGTCTCTAGTTAATCTCATACCAAGGATTTGTTCTGCAGCACCCAAATCCTTCATTGCAAATGAGTTTGCCATTTTTCTTTTGAGAACATTTATTTCCTGCATGTTAGAATCTACAACAAGAATGTC
This sequence comes from Pinus taeda, assembly GCA_000404065.3. Classification (NCBI taxonomy): domain Eukaryota; kingdom Viridiplantae; phylum Streptophyta; class Pinopsida; order Pinales; family Pinaceae; genus Pinus; species Pinus taeda. The sequence continues at coordinate 60,645 of APFE031748560.1, forward strand.
ATCTACATACAATAACAATATAATATAGATGCCATCATTTTTCCTTTTGAGATAAACACAATGATCAGAGTGACATCTAGTATAACCTTGTTCAGACATAAACATGTCAAATTTTAGATACCACTACCTTAGAGACTATTTTAAGCCATACAAGCTCTTCTTCAACATGCACACTAGTTTCTCCTTCTCTTTTACCTCATATCCTTGTGGTTGTTGCATATATATTTTTTCCTCCAAAACCCCTTGGAGAAAGGTCGACTTTACATCTAACTACTCAAGATGCAAATATTCAGTCTCTATTAAACTTAAAATAGTTCTGATTGAAGTCATTTTAACAACGGGAGAAAATATCTCATCAAATTCTATACCCTTTTTCTGTGCAAAGCCCTTCACCACAAGTCTATATTTATACTTTTTTCTACCTCCATCTTCTTCCTTCAACCTGTAAACCCATTTATTCTGCAATGGTGTTTTATGTACATGCAACCTAAATAAGTCCCAAGTTTGGTTATGTACTAATGATTCCATCACTTCTTTCGTGGTTTGCTCCCACTTCTTCCTGGTTTCTACCTGCACTGCTTCTTCATAACATTTTGGTTCACCAGAATCAGTCAACAATACCTAATATAATGAATGAGAGTATCATTCAAGGGGTCTATTTATCCTGGTAGATCTTCTAACACCACTTTCAGGTGTTTGAGGTGCTTATTGTTGTTGTGGTTGTAGCTCTTGTTGTTCTTATTGTTGATCATTATGATTTTCAAGCACCTTCACTTTTTCTGTGATCTCATCAAGTACTATGTATTCTTTGTTTTCTTTTTCATGTTTCTTTTCCTGCATCTGATCCTTATACAAAACCTTTTCATTGAATATGACATCTCTGCTCCTAATGATTTTTTGTTTTTCATAATCATAAAAGCGATAATCAAAATCATTAACACCATATCCAATAAAGTTACATTTCTTTGATTTTGCCTCATGCTTTGTTCTATTTTATTTATTAATGTGGATAAAGGCTTCACAATCAAAAGTCTTTAAAAATGCGTAGTTTACCTTTTTACCTGTCCATGCCTCCTTTGGAATACCACCATCCAAGAAACTTGAAGGCCCTATGTTTATTACATAAACAGAAGTATCTACAACATCTTCTCAAAACTGGAAAGGCAATCATGCATGCAATATCATGCACCTTGCACGCTCCATGATTGTCTTGTTCATCCTTTCTGACACACCATTTTCTTGTGGTGTTCCTAGAATTGTCTTCTCTATACGAATTTCATTCTCTAAACAGTACCTATCAAACTCTGTGTTGCAATATTCACCTCCATTATCTGATCTGAGACACTTCAACCTTTTTCCTGTCTCATTTTCAACCAAATATTTCCATTTCTTGGAAGTATAAAATACATCATATTTATTTTGAATACAATAAATCCATGTTTTTTTGGTTGCATCATCAATAAAAGTAACATAATAATGAGGGCCACCGAGAGATGATACCTGATCAGGTCCCCATACATATGTATGCACAAGCTCTAGTTTTTTGCTTTTCTTTTCTTTCCCAACTCTGGGGAATCTGACTCTCTTATTTTTTCCATAAACACAATTCTCATAGAATTCCAAATCAACATGCATCAAATCTGGCAACAAATTTCCTAAGCGAATAATATGCATCCCCTTCTCACTCATGTGCCCAAGCCTCTAATGCCACAATGTCGTATCTGCTCGCGTATAGGTTAAAGCATTAACAGAATTATAAATATCATTACATAAAGACAATGTACCAACCTCTTCTCCTTTTTCTATTACCAAGGCTCCTTTAGTAACCTTCCAGGCTTTATCTATAAAAGTAGTTACACAACCTTTACCTCCAAACTACCCTGTTGAAATTATATTTTTCTTCAGATCTGAAACATGCCTTACCTCCTTCAACAACCATTGATTTCCATTCTGTTGTTTTATGAAAATTGTACCCTTTCCAATGATTTTACAAGGTTTACCATCACCTAATCGAACTTGTCCAAAATCTCCTTGAACATAATCATGAAAAAGTTTCCTATCAGGTGTGGCATGGAATGAGGACCCCGAATCTACCACTCAAACATCAATAATATTTTCTAATCAAAGAATCAAAGCATCTTGCAACATGTTAGGTTCCTATACCAATAGGAGTCATAATTTTTGAATGGATGAGGTCAAATCTGTAATATGTACATACCTTTGCTTTCTGCAAATGTTTTCCATATTCAAAAATTTAAAAAATAAAAATAAAAATGTAAAGAGGGTATGTCCTAAAAGAAAAATCAAAGGACAAAAATTATGAAAAAGGTCAAAAAAGATGAAAAATGAACCCCAAGAAAGAAAAAATGCCATGAAAGTGTGCAAGTCAAAATGCCACTACCATTTACTTTGATGAAGAATAAGAAGATTGTGTGCAGCTTGTTACCTTTGCCAGAATCCATGGATAGTCAAAATGTTTAAACTTGCCTATTTCATGTTTTCAATTTCATGCTTATAGATAGAGAAATAAAATCTGACCAAGCAATGTAATCTTGGCAGATAAGTAGATAGCTAGAGTTAATAAAAGGAGCTCAACTATTTAATCTAAGCCCTTGATGTAATAAGGTTAGACTTAGATAGATTACTTTTTTAAAAAGGAAAGAAAATGTTTGATAAGGGTTTTCCAACTTAAGTGCACCCTAATAAAGAGTAGAAAAAATGGTAGGATGAATAGATGGGTAAGTAGTTGAATGGTTGCAGAATTATGATGATTAATTAGATTAAATCATATCATTTACTTTCATCATCAAATTTCTAAAGTATGGATGGTAATTGAGTATTTACCAAAGTACACAAAGTAAATTGATTAACCTCCCTCATTCACTACATTTTTCACTTAATTAATTGCTAAGGAAAGTCTTAAAGTACCTAAAAACTTAAGTTAAAGGGGCTCAGAGCATTTCTCTGACTTCTCGAGGGACCGGACCCTCGGACCAATAACTTATAGGTCCTAAGTACTAAAAGTCTCCTCACAAGCATTCACCTCCTCCATAATTCACTCATTTTCCCTAAAAAATCCCTTTTCCTAAGGTAAAAGAACCATTTGCCTAGGGAAAGTAATCATCCCACGTAAAACCCCTTTTCCTAAGAAAACCCACAAAAATAACACTAAGCCTAAGTTTTAATGTGATTATACAAATCCAATGAACTATAAATGTACATTGTACTTAGCGCTAAGTTATTTTCCACCTTTATTTCATATTAACCTTAACTTTATGTATTAAATCTCGAAAATACCCCTTTCCTCGTATATTTTATTAAACCCCTTTAATTTTAATATCCCATCCCCGAAGTTTGAAACATAAACTTTATTAGTGAATAATTAATGGGTTAATTAAGTTGATCTGCGACTAATTAATAACCAATGACCCACCGCCGAATAAAAGAGATTAATTAACCGATCTGTGGTTAATTAATAATCGACCCCGCCAATGAAATCACTCCCAATGTCATTAAACCTCCATAATCCTTCATTAATTAAACCCCCTCGGGCCTCTCCATTAAACTTCATATCAAGTCATCACCCCGATCACTATACGATCTGATCCCTTTTGATCCAACGGTCGATGCTCATATTGGGCGGCCTCCGAAGGCCGACCTCTACCCACTGGATATGGATGGTTTCACTATTCACCCCACTGCTACATGGCACCCAATGAATGGCATCGGGCGACCTCCCGCCAAAACCGCTCAAGCCCAAAAGTAGTGCGATATGATCCCGCTTACCGCCTCCCACTAAACGACAAAACGTCGCATCCCCCGCTTAATGCCAAGTGTCCCTTTCCCCGTGTACCCACCAAAATAGTTGACTTTGTGAATAAACTAAAAAAACTCATTGTTTTTATTTTTATGGCGAAAAAGTCCACTCAGACCTCCATGCAAGCACCAAAGCATGTACAACCGTCAACCCATGTCCAACTTCCAACCTACTGAAACTCTAGACCACCTTTCAGTCACGTGTGCTTCCTGAAAACCGTGCACAGTCGCCCATCACTCTGTTCAAACACGAAACCAGGTATTTACCCAAATTCACTAAGAAACCCTGTTTTATTCCCTAACATGGACTCAATTGCTTTAAATTACTAAGTAATTCAGTAAGACAGTTTCCCAGTGACTCCAAAATACTTTGAATTAGACCAGTTTTCCCCAGTTTCACTGAAAACCCTTCGCCCCCATCCTTGAATCCACAAGAACCAAGGATGGCTGCTCCCATTGCATTAAACATCCTGCCAATTTCTACTCCCCACGGGGATTTAGACCATCTCCCTTTGGCAGATAAAGATTTTCAGATTAAGGATACCTCTATCCAAGAATCCCCTTTGAAACTATACTACAGGTATAGAGACTAGTACCTAAACCATGCAGACTACATAGGACTTTGGGAATCAGGTTTACCCAAGTACCAATTCCCCAGAGTTCGTATTTTCCCAGAGATTATCCATTACTGCCATATGAACTATAATCCCAGCCAAAGGGCAGTGATGGCCCCTAATAATTTTGTATTATTTACCATCACTACTGAGTCCATAAACGAAATGCTACAGTTACAACCAAGCCAAAGCCTGACCTCTCTTTCTGTCGAAGATTTTCTTAACAGATTCCCTACACTCATCTCAATCAAACTTGATCGGTTATTCTAGACCTTCATTAGGGAAGAAAAATACATTCCAAAGGATCCTCCACCATACATATCTACCATATTCTCTGATCTTGGCCAAGACATCATAGACATGATATCCAGTGTGTTAGGCCAAACTACAAGTGAATTTGTTGATGAAATTATTATAGCCTTTATGTCCATCTACTCTCCTGGGCAGCCCCCAGCCATCATGTTTGACTATGCTAAGTTCATCACTGATAAAATGCATGATCAATTCATGAGGATGGATAATGAAAGTGCGTTCAAGTATTCTTCAATTTTATATCATCTTTTCCTATATTATCAAGCTGACAAATTCCCAATCACACTCCAAAAGCTTGATACCAGAGGAAACCCTAGATCTGTGGTCTTCTGGACTTCATTAATCTACCTACATGACTCTCAATATTCTTATACTGATTTCATAGATCTCTTTGTGCACCCAATGGAAACTATGCTATTAGGAAGTCCTCCCCCCAGAATCAGTGCAGATATCAGGAGGGTCCTACAGTTGTCCAAAAAATATAGAGTGGGAGATTGGTACTTGTACCAAAACCACACTAAAATCAGAATATATGGATGTAAGTTGGCTCCCTACAAATTGGCCAGATACCTCCCCATGAGATTGTTTGCTCTAGATTACTACAGGCAAATGATTAATTCAGATGAGGTGCATTTTGTGAAGGCCAAGAAGAAAGCTTAACTTAGAATAAAAGATCAGCTTGGCCCCTTCATATGTAACAGTAGGGAAGTAGGAAAGGAAGCAGAAGAAATCCTCCAAAGGCTAAAACTGAAACAAAGTTTTATCTGGAATTATGATTCTTTAGAGTTCATTTGCAATAGGAGACAAAAGAAAAAATTATCTCCTTATATCCACCATAGAATTCCTGAAATTGAATGGTATGCAAATCAATTAGAATGAGTGGAAAACACTTTGGTAGACTGAGATAGCACAGAAGTTGTTTTCAATAATGTATTGATTGATTTAAAAGGAAGACCTGATGAAGATTCATTTGTACAGGTACCAGGAGAGTCCCAATCTCAAAGGGAATCACAGGGACACAGTGGAAAAATAGTAGAATAAATACCTCAAGAGGAAGAGCCATCAGATCAGCCAAAGGAATCAGAACAGCCAGAGATATCAAAAGAACTTGCTCAGCCATAACATACCATGAACAATCCACTTATTTTACAGACTCCTCTAAATGAAGAGAGAAATCCTAAGAGAGATAGAGAGGAGGCCACTCCTTCTAGCAGACTTATGTTAAGATGAAAAGGTTGAATCCATTTTCAGAACAAGAGTTTACTAAAGAAACAGCAGGAACTACAGGTGTAGAAAGAGTAGAAAGCAGGCATACCACTCCCTCAGGAGGTATACAAGAACCTTCCACCTCACAGGCTCAAATGCTAGAAAGACAACAGAGCGTGGAAGTATCCTCCTTCAAGGCTCCTACTCGCCATAGCCAAGACATCAAGGAGAAATATAAAGAAATAAAGGCCAGGAATGAAAGCTTGAAGGCCCAAAGCTATGCATATTACCTAAAAATGGTTCCTACTACTCATACAAGGCTAATGTTAGCCCTTGATGTGAAAGAGGGTAAAATGCAGATGACTTTCATGAAGCCAACTACACAGTAGCCCAGGTCAATTGCAGATTACTTGAAAACAGACTTTGAAGTATTGGCAAAGGATATCCCTCCTATTGACCAAATAGAATTGCACAAGCAGACTAGGGAAATGGTCTACTCCACCTTGACCAGCAAGGCAATTGCAGCTCACCAACTCCAAAATTCGTTGAATAATATGTCAATGCAATTCCAGTTAGAGAAGGCCTCTTCAAAGGCCAAGGATACCATAATAAAGTCCTTGGAGGGCTTAGTCATAAAATTGGGGCATGATCCCAAGGATGTGAAAGCTGCAGAAAAGCTTATTAAGAAGAAAAATGATGACATAGTTGCACTGAAAAAGCAGCTCAAAATTCCTCCTCTTCATCATCCTCACACAGTTGAAGTATTCGAAACTGAGAAGGAGGAAGAGCTTATGGACTTAGTCCTTAGGCTGAATGAAGAACTAAAAGAAACAGAGAAAGAGCTGGATAACTTGATACAGTCTAAACAGAGTGAGTTGGCCACCACTCTTTAGACTGTAATTTCTACAGTCTCTACAGCAGTACCCTCCACATTGGCTGCTTCACTAGCACCCACAGTTCCACCAACTACAGTATTTCCAATCACAGGTACATCAACAAGCGTAAGGAAATCCACAGAAAATACAGCTGAATTGGTAAAAGCCATGGAAGAAATGAGCATCCAAGCTACTGAGCTTAATAAACTTAGAGAAAAAGTGTCAAATTTGGAAACTGATTGCAAACTTGCACAAATACAACAGAAAGAAGAAGTTTAGAAGAATCAAAGAATGCAAGAAAGAATAAAAGTCCTTGAAAAGGACTTGACATTGCAAAAACCACTTGGAGACATGAAGGAAATTCTTTGGGCCAACATCATTGATTCTATCAATGATGTTTGGCCATCTATTCAAGTAATTTTTGAACAAATTGAACTAGTAAAAGTGGCTACAGAAGCAATCCACAAGATAATGGAAGAGTCGGGAGATAAGCCTGAAGAAGCCAAGCAATTGATAGAATTTTTGAACAGCAAAAATAGGTACCAGCTTGATGAACTAGAAATAGAAGATAGAACAGGAACTATCATAGAAATAAAGAAGGTTCTTAGGAAAAGGAACCTAATGCTCAATCTGGAGAAAATGTGTCAAATATTCATCCAAGAATACATTGATAGATTTATGACAAAGTTTGGTATTTTGAGGGAAAAATGACTTCTCGGTCCTATGGTAATACATGACAAGCTGATGACCCAAGATGATTACATTGAAAGACTAAACAAATTGGCCAGCAGCCAAGCTAGTACTTCAAGGGTAAAAGCTTTGCCCGCCGGAAAGGTATTATATGGTAGTCTAGAAAATCTATTTTTCATAGAGCATGAGGTCAATAACTTGTTCGTCAATATGCCAAATTTTTTCAAGTATACAGAAGCTAACGAGATATATAGAAAGATGATAAGGATAAAATTACCTGATAGTGAATGGTGGATGAAACTGACAGATTTAATATAAAGTTACTACAGTAAATCTATGTGGCTGCCAGTTAAAACAAGTAAAACAGAGTCAAAGTATAAAAGGTAAAGAGTATCAGTAGGTAGAAGAAAAAAAGTGATTCCAGCACACAACTATAAAGCAACTAAAAGAGAAAAATTCGAATTACAAAAGCCAACACAATCATAATAATAGGGACAACAAGAAGGCAGCTCTACATCTGTCTCTATCTTCATGTTGAAGATATTTTTGGTTTCCTGGAATAATTCTCATATTGTTATGAGATATTTTGTGTTATGAAACCAGCTCACAAAAAGATAGAAAGAATAGATCAACACCTTAGAATTTAGCCTCTTCGAGGGGACAACCTCCTTTACATTACATAAATGAACAATTCTTGGATGATATAAATGATAAGCCCTCCTTTCTATATATAGAAGTCTAAGGGGTCATAATATAATCAGAGTCGACATAACAATAATAATGTAAGGGCACAATAATAACAATAGTGGGCTTCTATGAGGCACAAT